>JAQIXL010000793.1:0-24760 GCA_034700245.1 Poikilolaimus oxycercus
ACGGCGTCGGGGGGGTCAAAAGTTCGTCTTTTTCAAAAGTTAAGTAGCTTATCGGAATCTACGAGTCGAGCTGCGTCGACTGGTCACAAAAGCGGGGGGGTCAAGCCTATTGAAAATTTGATAAAAACGCGATCGCAAAGTGGAACTTTTGAAGAAATTTGCTTCTTCACGGTTGAATCAACGTTTGATGTACACATGAACTGAAGACGAGTTTCTGAGTCTCTGCTCTCTCTGAAGAGTGGCACGTGTCCACTGCTTGTCTTCCGGCGTACTTCCATCGTTTTTTGAGCCCAAACTGACATTTTACGTCGGGGACCCCCCGGCCGTCGGGGGGGAGGGGGGGTCCGAAAGTCGGACCCCTGATCTACCCCTGCTCGAGAAGCGGCATTTCTGAGAAGGTGAGCTAGACGAGCTAGTTTTCCGAGTGTTTCGAATGCACAACTTGTGGCGATTTGTGGCGAGAAGGAATGGGTTTTGAGTCTTCCGAATGCGTCTGTGAGCGTGGCTTGTTGCCGAGGAGCAGCAGGGCAGCGCCCTCGCTTCCCAAGAAGGTCGCCAAGGCGATTTCGAGTTTGTTGTGGATTCTTGTCTCTGTCTTATGATGCAGACCAATGTGACCAACATGAGAATCGTTTTCCCTTCACACAGTTGTTTCTATTTCAAAGATCGATTCCAAAGCTCTTCAACACTTTTAGACACGAGATCAAGAACCCCCGTGGAGTACACAACTTGGGTCATTCTGCACATGCTGCCTCTTCAGGTACTCGTATTGGAGCGTGCTTTGTGCATCAGGAAGAGCGCGCTGCAGCCACGTGCCACTCCTTAAACAGCCACGTTGGAGTCACTGTGGCAGCGAAGAACAGTGATCAAAGATTTCGGACTGAAGTGCGTCACGACATTTTTGCCGTGCTTTGCCGTGTAAGATTTCTTTCGCAACACAGATTCACATCCACAACACCTCTCGAGAGTGACCATTGCATGGCTGAAGTGGGGGGGGGGGACTTTTTTTCATCGTGCATAAGACCGATTTACACACAACAAATGCCTTAATGTGGAATGAATTGAAGCGCAGACGAGGTAAGGTGGGAGCACAGAAAAGCAGGTTGGCGCTAATCCCCAATCCTCTTAGGGAGTCAGAGGCCCGCTATCTCTCTGAACCCGGAAAAGTATAGGTTGGCAAGAGTTTAAGAGTGCGAGTATGCGATAAAGAGATTGCCTCCATGTGTCCAGCACGCGGAAACCTGGAGCACTTTCTTCGCAGGAGAATGTGCAAATTTGAGCTGTTGCGGGTGCTTCAAGCTTCTTGTATGTTTTCAGATGGCTTGGTTGGTCCCTCTCTTGCTCGGCTCTGTCCTCGCTCTCCATGCCGACGCGGCAGACACAAAGGTCAATCTGACATTCTCCTATCAAGGAACAACGACGACCCTTCAAGGACTTCAACATTCCAACGGCCAGTCTTTCTTCGGCGTACCTTATGCCGCGCCACCAGTTGGTGATCTTCGGTTTGCCGTAAGTTTGGATATGCTTCAAGATAGGTTGTTTTAGCCCGCACAAGCTGCGCTACTGCCCTCCTTTGTCGACGCCACAGCGGAGCGAAAGTGGTGCGCCCAGCATCTAGCGGCGGATTCACTCGAGGATTGTCTCTACCTGAACATCTATCGACCGACGGTAAGACGATTCAACATAGCAAAAGAATCCTCAGAATGCAACACCCGTCAATCCTCTTCCCGTTTACTTTTTCATTCACGGCGGTTCGTTCATCGAAAACGGTCCGACCATCTGGCCGGGCGTCTTCGATAATCTCATCAATCGTGGACCAATCGTCATGGTCAGCATCGCTTACCGACTGGGACCCTTTGGTGGGTTTAAATTTGCCAAGTATTTTGAAGGTTTCTTCTCGACTCGCGATAGTGTGGTGCCGGGTAACATTGGGATGACTGACTGGATTGTCGGACTTCAATGGGTTCAAAAGTGAGCGACTTCTGGGCAAAAATCAGTATTGTTAGCTACATTCGTTTCTTCGGCGGAGACCCAACCAAGGTGACGATCGGTGGTGAGAGCGCTGGTGCTATTGCCGTGTCTGCGCTAACTCTCACAAGGAAAGCCGATGGTAAGTTCAGAAGGGAGAAAGGATGCTCCTTCCTAGGTCTCTTTCGAGCAGCAGTCATGGAGAGCGGTTCCACCTTCATCCCCTCTATGATGTCCTACAGTGAGGCGACAAGGAATTCTAGCATGTGAGCGCCCTTTCACGTTTGGGACTCTGATATTTGAAGGATTGTTGCCGTAGCGGCGGGCTGTGCCACAGAGGAGCAGTGGAAGAAACACGATCCGGCAGAGAATCAGGTTAAACTTCCCTCGGAAACAACTTGATTCAGAAAATTCTCACCTGCTTGAAAGGCAAAACAACAGCGGAGATTCTGGAAGCCGACGACAAAGCCCCAGGCTACGACGGAGCCGGAATGAAGTACGGCTTTGTGCTGGTGAGGATCCAAGCTTTTCGAAGAGATCGCCTTTGATTAGGATCCCGATTACCTGCCTGACAGACTGGAAGTCGCCGTAAAGAGCCGTCGTCCAATCCCGATTCTCCATGGTGTCAACAGCTTGGAGTGGTTGTTCTTCGGTTCGTTCATTTCATCTTCTACCAATGTCGGTTGCAGAAGTGGCTGACATCCTTGAAGGCAATGTGAGCGCCTACACTCGACAATCTGTTCGCAGACATCTGGAGACGTGCTTTGCCATCACCACCTGGGATCATCCGCGTTTGTCTGACGAACGCGTCGAAAGTCTTTCGAGTTTAGAAGAAGTCTTGGATGGAGCTATTAAGACGTACATCGACGCGGAAACCTCGGCAGACGATGACCATTACGCATGGTGCCTGCAAGACATGAAGGCATTGACGAGCGTCGAATCAAACTTCTTAGATTTGGTCTGAAATGCCCTTTATGGGCCCCAGTCTACGCGATGCAAAGTATTTCGCCTCAACCGGCAGCAATGTTTACCTGTACTCGCTGGAGACCTGGCCGACGGCTGTCGACCTGCTGGTAACTCCGAAAGTTGCTTGATACCAATATTTGTGTTTCAGGTTTGGGACTCCCGACTACGCGGAGTACCACATGCTGCCGACCTCATCTTCCTTTACAATGCTCAGCTGTTAGATATGGATCTGCCACTGACAAATGCAGGCGACAAGGCGGTGTCGGCTAACATGGGAAAGCTTTGGGCCAACTTCATCGCCACTGGGTAAGTAGAAAGTTCAGTCCATCATTGTGCTAGCAACCCGACACCACCGTCTGGTGGCATCAGCTTGCCATTCACTTGGGATCCACTCGGTCCAAATAACAACTATCTCTCCATTACAGAGAATCCGAAAATGGCACAGGTACATGCTTGGCCGTTGAGTGTCCACGCTTTAGGACTTTTATCCGCGATCGCAGTACTGGATGTGCAATGCCACAGCCATTGATGGGGTCGCACCGCCGTTCTGCTCTTGAAGAGTATTTTTTCTGTACATACATGCAAGCAATAAATTGTGCTGTTGCTTAATTCATGAAGAAATTTATTGTACGATCAACGAGAGTTACGTCATCTTTGCATCCCATACGACAGTGGTAAGGGATCTTCCTTCGATGTTGATCTTTGCCTTTTGACTTTGGGAGACGAACTCGCTGACGTAGAGGGTAAATGGAGTCTGCGACCTGTTGAGGACGAGGACGACTCGTCGTGTTGCAGACGCAAATGCGATAGCTGAAACGAATCTCACTGAAAATCACACAGCTGAACTCACTTTCAACATTCGCACTAGGCAACGAAGTCACCTCATAGTCAACACGCCGCATTCCTGGCCGAACGAACTTACTAAGAATGCATACACTTTGTCTCACAAACAGCTGCTGTCTTACCTAAAATGTCCCATTGCGTAGTACATAGGATTCTTGTAGAACTCGTCCTTCGTGGCGTCAATGAGAATCGGAGCATCAACGTTGTTGTTCACCCAGTTAGGCCCTGAAACCGAATGGGCCAGAGATTTAGCATACCACCACTCATGTTCAGAGCCAAATTCCAGTCCGTCCAGCCGGCCACATAGTTTCGCATATCGGTGATGATATCGTCAGCGTACTCCTCGGCGCGTAACCAGTAACCGGGCGCCGGTCCCTCGATGGTGTCGCCGAGAGGACCGAAGGTTGAAGCACCGGCGCAAGCCTGTGAAACTCTTTTGAGCTTTAAGCACTCACCTCAGTGCCCAGCATGAACTTGTCCGGATACGCGTTATGCAGGTCGGTCATAACTTGTTCGACGACGTCAATGACATCAACGTACCAGTGAATTGCCTGGAAAATGTTCTCAAAGCGCTAGCCAAACCGTTCCATCGGCATATTTGACCGCATCAGGGTCGTCGAAGATCTGAACAAGCCTTCAATGTATGCGACGCAAACTTACGGCTTTCGGGTACTGAGGAATGGACCTGAACAGAAGATCTTTTCTTCAGAGGAAAGCCCTACCATCGCTGATCGTCCATAATCATCAGCTTCAGATTCTTGGTCAAATCATTCCCTCGGATGGCCGGACCAAGAGCCGACTTGACAAAATCTCTGAACAGCTTTCCTCTTCCTCAAAGCTCAAAAAACAAACCTTTCCATTGTTTCGTTGAAGTACAAAGTCTGCCAGGAATAGTCGGCCACAAAGCCCGTGAGGGGCTCGTTCTGGACGGTCAGACCCCAGAACGTCACGTTGTGTGCGTTATACGCCTCGAAGAACCTGATTGTCAGACTCTTAAACAATTTGCTTTTTCTTACTTGATGAAATAGTTTGCCCATGACTTGTAGTAGTCGCCGAGGTACTCGCCCTTGAGTGAGCCTCCACCCTTCATGTCATTGTTTGTCTTCATCCATCCAGGTGCTGACCAGGGTGATGCGAAGAGTTGCAGCTGTCCCTGAGTAAGAGCTTGAGCCTGTTGAATGGAGGAAATCTAAAAAGATCGGCACTACATTCTGCATACAAATCACCACCTTCCAGTTGAGGTCTTCATCTGCGAGAGCAAAATTGGTGAGGGCAAGGTCCTCCTTCACATCATCGTAGGAATACTCTCGAACTGAGAAGTCGCAACTGGCCATTGGGACTCGCCCGACTGTGTACTCCACGCCTGAAGCCGATTCAAGCTTGGAGAAGTCGAACCATTTGTGTCGAAGTAGCTTCGAATGAGATTGTTCTGTGCGTCCTTTGAAAGGGCGGAAAGCGTGAAGCCAAAAGCATCCGTGAAGGCTCCACCGAAGCCAATAACTTCTTGAAACGTGTTGTCAGCATTAATTGTGAGGACAACTGAGCCCCCTGAAAGATTTAGAATTCTGAAAATTCTTGCATTCAGGATTGTCAACTGCGTCGAAAGTAACGTCGGTCCTTGTGAGTCGCTTCCCCGACAAGCTCGATGTGTACACGGCTGCAGCGCCGGCTGCTAGAATGCCCACGGGTTGAACATCATCGCAGTACGTGGAATTGCAAACGCAAACCATCCTGTAGTCGTTTGGTCCCGAACCGGCGTACGTCTTTGTAACACATGGACGATTTTGAGCTTCTAGAAGAAGACAAAAAAGCTCAACTGATGCCGAAGTGAATCACCTGTCAAGAGGGGAAAGAGCAGCAAAGAAAGGAGAGACCACATGCCGGTCCCCTCACCACGCGCGTAAAGAGCGTGTCCCTGGCCTGATAAGTGATCTCTTCCTTTTTGTGACCTGGACTGTCATGCGAGAAAAGAGCGTGCTTTGCTCATTATGTCAACGTGTGCAGTTGTGGCAGGATCTGCGATAGTTTGAGTTCGAAGCTCGAAGATTGAAGATTTGTGAGTCTCTGGAAAGTGTTGTAATATGGAAAAGCTGCAGCACTTTTTTCCCTTTTTGGCGTCAGACTACGCTGGCGCAGCACTACTTGAATAAGCCTCAAAATAGGAAGCTTATCAGGCTCACTATGTTCAAGAACACGACATCGAGCTGGTTATGTGGCTCTCAGTGGCGTTCATTCAAATTGTCCTTTTCGTTCCTCTTCAGGGTGAGACTGCTTCTTCCAACCGCATATGCGGCTAAAATTTTAGGGCAGGGATGGCGTGCTTGTGCACCGTCAAGGGTGAACGGAGAGAGCATCAATTGTGTGTGTAACATCACTTATTGTGACGACTTTCCCATGTTTGCATTAATTCCGCCAAATTCGGCTATTCGATATGATTCTTCAATGACCGGAAAGCGCTTTGTTCAATCGACCGTCACGTTCAGTGCAGGCAAGCTTTGATCTTTGTGATCTTTGCAGTCAGTCTAAAAGCGGAAACTTCTGGTTCTTTGAGACATGAAATGCTTTTTGCGCTTGCCTGACGCCACAAACTGCATTCTAGTGACACCACCTTCGGATTCAATTGTGGTGAAAATCAACGGCAGCAACCAGCGACAAACGATCAACGGATTTGGTGCTGCCTTCACTGATGCTGCCACACTAATGATTGCTCGCCTCTCGAAACAGACCCGCCTCAATGTTCTTCGATCCTACTACGCCGATGTTGGTGCGTATAAGGGAAGTGCAAGTTATTCAATAAGGCGGGATCGGGTATTCAATTGGGCGCGTGCCACTGGGTGGCAGCGATTTCTCTACCCGTCTTTATTCCTACGATGACGAGTCGCCAGGCGATGTCGAGTTGATTCATTTCGCACTGGCAGATGAGGATACGAGCTACAAAGTAAAAAAAATTTCTGAAATTTGGTGAGAGTGTTGCAGATTCCATCCTTGCTTGATGCTCAATCTCTTACATCGACAAAAATTTGGCTATTTGCTTCGCCATGGTCTCCTCCAGCATGGATGAAAACTAGTCCGGTTTGCATCTTTCACAAAGTACAAGCTAGGCGGTATTTTCAGATTGGTGGCTCGCTTAGCAACAATGCGACAATTCGACAAACGTACGCCAATTACTACGTTAAGTAAGTGCTTAAATAGTCTGTTCATTAAATTCAAGGTTCTTCGAAGCCTACAAGGCCGCGGGAGTCGACTTTTGGGGCTTAACTGTACAGAACGAGCCCGGCCCCGGGTTAGGGATTTTGCAGGTTTGCAAAGGTTATCGAGCCGCTTACACATGTGCTCAGTCAATGAAGTACACACCGGAGCAGGAAGGTGAGTTCGTTGCGAACTTCCTTGGTCCGACCTTGCGAGCCAAAGATACAACAAAAGACCTCAAATTGATGATCCTTGATCATAATCACGATTTGCTGCCTGACTGGCCATCCCGGGTAGGCTTGATGCAAGTCGTTGATCTTTAGTCCTTGGGAGTCGACGGAGCAGCGCAATTCATTTCCGGTGTGGCTGTCCATTGGTACGCAGACGATACGACACAACCCTCAGCGTTAGCTTCAACGCATGATCTCTTTCCGGACAAGTTCTTGTTGTATACCGAGGTTTGAGTTTCACACTACTAAACCAAGCCTGTGCAGGCTTGCAACGGACTTGGTGTTGAACTTGGCAGCTGGACGCGCGCTGAGAAGTACGCCAAGAGTATTATCGACGTAAGTGACCAAGAGTTTACATCTTTTTTAGAATCTCAATAACTGGTCGACTGGTTGGGTTGATTGGAACTTTGCACTGAACCCTCAAGGTAACAATATTAACTTTTAGATATCCTTAGATTTAGGCGGTCCGACGTGGCTGGAGAATTTCCGTGATTCACCAGTGATTGTCAATTTCGAGACGGACTCCTTTCAGAAACAACCAATGTTTTACATTCTAGGACACTTCAGGTTTGAGACACTTTACAAGTCTTTTTATTCTTCGTCAGCAAGCTCGTTACTCGAGGATCAACCTGGGTGGACGCCAAAGCGGTTCATGCCCTGCCCGTCAATGTTCTACTCACTTCATTCATTGACCCGGCCCAGGTTTAGTCTTGAAATTAGCTATTTCTTTTCTTTAGTCGAGCCGACGTATTGTGGTCATCTCCAATCAATCGGATGAACCGCAGAAGATCTACGTACAAGATGCTGCGGATGCAAAGGGGCAATACCTAGCCCTAGACATTGAAGAGCACTCTATGATGACGGTTGCCTATAATGCCTTCTAACTCGCTCAAGCTACAAGAGCTACGATAAACCTTTAACTTCTTAAAACGTGAAAAAAATACGAGTTTCTCTGTTGACTATGAGAATTTACGCGGAGTACACGAGTCAAGGATCACCCCACTGTTCGGCAAGGCGCTTGAAGTAAACGGCACGCTCGTCAAACGCCTTCTCCACCTCGATCTTCGATCTGGTCTTCTGTCGATGTCGCCGAAATGTGGCGAACAGCACGCATGGTGTCAAAAATGTATAATAGGGCATAACCTAAAATATAAATCCTTCTGTGGTCGAAAAACCCAGCTGCCCCACTTACATAAAGAATGCGAAGGATGGTCCGATAATCGACGGGGTCGATATCGGCGAGAAAGTTCCGAACGCCGCCTTGCACTAATGAATAGAAGACGAAGCAGACGAAGTGAACGACAATTAGCGGGCCCACCACGTCTACCACGCAGATATTTTCCTCTACTTGATAACGACTTGCAAGCGATTCGAGAGTCCTAAAGTGCAATCGAGAGGTGTAATTAATTGTCACGCGAGCTTCTTGACTCACCCATGACGTTTGAGGCGAATGTTGAACTGGCGCAGGGCAATGAACGCTGTGAGGGCAGTGAAGTCGACAACCAGCATAAGCGTGAAGACCGTGTTCATGCCAGCAGATCTTGTTGCTGGAATCGCCGTGCAGCTCATGATTGGCTCGTCTGGATCATCGGGTTTGAGAAGAAAGTAGCTTGACAGTAGTCCGAAGATTGCCTATAAGCATGCAAAGTTTGCAATTATTATGAGGAACTATGTACAACCAACCGCAATAATGACGAGAGTGTAGCCTAGTGACGGTCCCCAGTTCTCATAGTTCTCACCAAGCCTTGTCGAGATCAATCTTTCAACGACCAAGAACACCTAAGATATTTAAAGGTCAAACTTTTCAGTTCAAACATGAAGTGGCAGGAAGGCCAACATGATGGTGAAGTAAGGTGTAGGCAGATAGAGACATCGAAAGTACGAGAACACCAAATCGCAGTCGTTGGGAAGCGTAAGAGCACGGATAACACTCCATCCCTAAAAGAATGGATAACGACGAGAAAGCATACATAAAGGAAAGCCGCAAATGCCCCGTGAATAGCACAAAGTGAGAGGAGAGAGTAGACCAGAGCCTGAAAAACTCTTTTGACATCACGTAAAGAACCTTGCAGTTGGGATGAAAGTAGACATTGCCAAGCGTGTTGCGACAGACGTAGATAACCAGAGGCGTCGTGCTTGCCGAAAGAAGAATAATGAAGCACTCGACAAGAAGATATGGCGGATGGCCTCGAAGCTGGCCGGCTATCAAACAAGCTGCCTCCATTGTAGTAGAGGAATATATGAAAACCGCAGCACTTCCCACAGCAACCACACACACACTGCCAGAAATCTCCCGGTAACCCAAACCAGGAACTAGCAAAAGAGTTCGAATAGTTAGAGACCTTCGGAGGTTCTAGAAAACGTTCGACGAGGGACATGAAATGTACCAAACTTTGTGAAAGCAGAAAATTACCTGTGCGCTCGAAAACGCCCTACCACGCGGCTCCCGCCGCCGTTTCCACCTACCATTAATGCCGTCTCTTAAAAGCGCCAGGTGCTCTTTATGAGTAGAAAACCGTCTATGAGAAGGGATTCAGTTATTGTGTGACTTGTCACGTGTTGATGATTGAAGACTACGCCTGCTCGGCGGGTTCGAAAAGTTTCTTGAAAGAGCGAAATGAAGCTAGAGTCCACAAAACCGTGTGCTTTTGACATCGTCGTCTATGCATTGAGGTGCTCATCGTTTTCTCTGGACGTGTGCGTGACTCGTGATGAGAATGAAGAATGCATCGAGAGACCTTCTTCACTCTGTTTGCGCTATGATCCCTTCGGCGTCGGACCGACTTGGCTGTTTTCATTTTTCACTACATAACTCGGAATGGCGGTTGCTGGTGGGCATTTTGGACGCGCTGCCTGCCATGCCTTGGTGTTCTCTGGTAAGGTTCTCTCTTTGCTATTCATCGACGGGGTGAGAATTGCCTTCTTCCGCCTTGCAGCCGTCGAGATGGCCGCAGCGACCGCGGCCACTATTCCCTCGAGCATGGAGCCGTTTCGGTTGAACGTCGGTGGAACGTTGTTTTGTATTCGAAAAGATGCTCCAGCTCATGCCTTCACGTCCTCGTTGATCTGGCAGTTAGCCGAAGCGTCTCATGAAGAAAGGCTTGCACTGGTGGATTGTTTCGATGAAACCTCCGATGCCCTCTATCTTGAACGAAATGCTCGACTGGCTGCTCATATTTTGGAATTCTTCAATAGTGGTTAGTTTTCAGCGGTTTTAAGAACTTTTCAAAAGTTCAGGAATCCTTTACAAGCCACTTGATGTGTGCTTTGAACGCTTCCGAGAAGAGCTCGACTTCTGGGGAATCGACAGAAATCTGGAAAGTTTCGAAATTAACAACATTCACGAACTTATTTTTTTAGATGGTCACATGTTGTTCGAATACGGATGAACCAGCGATTCCTCGACCCCGAGTACTTGACACAGAAGAGCAAGCCAAGGTGTTCGAGAAGGTGATCTTCAGCATTCTTTCTCGATTGTCTGACGCATAATGATAATTTATGGTCTTACTTTCAGCTGATTTTTGGCAGGACGCGCCGCAAACTGTGGATGTTGGTTGAGGGTACCCATGCGTCGGCTGGCGCCTTTGCTTTTGCATTTCTCTCTGTTGCCTTCGTCTTTGCTTCAGTGGCAGGCTAGAAAACGTGAATGCTCTCAACGCTTGCCTACAGGCCTAATACTAGGATCAATGCCGGAGTTTCAAGAGGATCCGAGGCAAGCTCAAGGGTATCATCGAATGCACATCGACTACTCACTCGCTTCAATTTTGAATGAAGTTTGTCGTCCATCAAACTCAAAGGAAATTGCTTTAGGATTCTTACTTGGCTCGAGACTTTGTCTACAAGCCCACAGATAGCCCGAACAAGTTTTTTGTGTGCCTGGAGCTTGCCTGCATCGCCTGGTTCACCTTCGAATATGTTCTGCGGTATCTGTGACGCGGTGTCATGAAACTCTTCACTTTTAGATTTGTCATATCGCCTAGAAAATGCGAGTTTCTCTGCGAGACACTGAATCTCATCGATCTCTGCAGTGTTTTGCCCTTCTATCTGGAGCTCGTTCTGCCGCGCATCGGAGTTACGGACGCCAACCTAAAAGAACTGACTGGTTGGAATCTATGTCGTCTAACCACCACATTCTAGGCACGATGAATATCATCCGAGTTCTAAGAGTCTTGAGAATTGCGAGAGTGGCGAAGCTGGCTCGTTACAGCCGCAATCTTCAGGTGAGCTATAGAATGTCTTGGAGACGTCTTTAGATTTTCGGCCACACGGTCAAATCATCGATGCCCGAACTCAGCATGCTGATTATTCTTTTGATCACAGGAATATTTCTCTTCTCCACTCTGATCTACTTCGTTGAGAAAGACGAACCGAACAGCGATTTTGACAGCATCCCTTCGGCCTGTTGGTGGTGCATGTAAGCTTTCTCATCCTGCTGTGAATTTGTTCCAGAGTAACAATGGCGACCGTCGGTTACGGCGACGTGAAACCGACAACGCTGTGTAAGTTCTAGGCAAGACAAGTTAAACAAGGACTTTAGTGGGCAAACTCGTCGCAACCTGCACAGCAATCAGTGGAATTATCGTGCTGGCCTTCCCCATTTCGATGATCGTCGAGAAATTCGCTGTCGCTCAGCGCCGAGCTCTCGCCGAAAGCCAGCGAAATCCTGGTTGGGACAGACGCAAAATATCATAATGGAACACTGTTCAGGTGCCCTAGCTTCGGCAATGGCGAACAACTATCTCATTCGACGTTTCCTTCTCATTGTCGACACTCCACAGCAAGTCGCAAGAAAGCAAAACGGACTGTCGTCGAGATAGTCGGCGTTCAAAATAAATGACTTCGCGTCCGAAAGCTTCCCGTTTCTCAATGGGGGAGGTGCTTTCCTGTTTTGCCGGTGACCTGTGGTCGGTGGTTACGCCCCGTCTCACCTGCGATGGGTCGCTAATCAATTAGACACTCTATCAGTGATCTGTCACGCCGTTTCATCTAGAGACTGCTGTGTTTCCAAGTGTTGAGACGCCGCAATGGCGGTCGCTACCCCCCCAATATCGTCGTGGTGCAGCAAAGCTTCCTTGGTTGGTCTAAATAAAACTCTCGGACTTATAATTTCTCTTCAGATTCTATCATGGAGCGAGGAGTTTGAGATATTTTGCTCTGCTAGGCAGTTATTGCCTTGGATTCCTTCGTTTTTCTTATTCATATTTTCGCCAATCTTCATGATTCAAGTCCGAAAAGAGAAAATGCAGCAATCAGAGCCACTTCCTTGGCATGTATTATTGATTTTCAAGCTGGTATGTGGTCTACCTCTACCCAAACTGAAACTCATCTAGGCCCTGGCTGGCATGATCATGGCACTGCTAGTCCTTTACCTTGCTCTAGATGAACAGCCCACTCTTTCAACATTTGATCTTCTCGCAGCCATTTCATGGTGTGCAGCATATGTAAGCAGTTGAGTTCGAAGGGCTTGGCATAAGTTCAGATGGCGCATTCTCTCGCTCACCTATTTCTGGCTCGCGCAGGAGTAGTGTCTTCAGGAGTCCTACACATCACACTCTTGCTTTTTGTCGTCTGTCTCGGGCCCCAGTTCTTTGATGCCATTTCGACTCTGCTAGTAACGTTTCGATTCAAGACTTTTATCCCAGGCGACGTCCGAGAATGCACCCTCCCGTGTTTACGTTTTCGTCTCTTTCTACTTGCTTATGGCGCTACACACGCTTCTGTACTTCTTTGCTGATCGACGAGAGCCGCTGGAGAAGGAGGAGGTTAGCAGGTGAATCAAGTGTTTGATATCTTTAGCGATATTCATCGCCCAAGGCTAATGCTTCATTTGCTGGTCGCCGAATGCTCTCTTGGTTTACCAATTTTGAGATTCTCGGCGCCAGAAAAGGCCTCGATGTTGGAGATTTGTATGATTTTGGCGAAAATTATACGACAAAACATGCCACTCAACGTTTCCAGCAGATTCATGAACGGGCACTAAAAGGTCTAATTTGCGGGACGGAAAATACTGTCGAATTTAGAATTTCGTGCTCAGAAAGGCCTGCAAGAAACAAAGGCTTCGCCACCTTCGACACTCTGGACGCTATTTATTATGGAGCGAAATGAGATCGTCATCGTTTTTCTCTCTTCGACTGTGGTCTGCATTCTTCGTGTTCTCGGGCCATTTCTTCTAAGGTGAGATCTCGCTAAACATACTATAGAGAGCTTTCAGGGCATTAATCCAAACGTTCACGGCTACAGAGTTTGATCTTACTCGCTCTCTCACAATCGCAATAATTTTGTTTCTCAACTCGGAGTTGTGTAAGTTTTCATAACACTGCAGCGCACGAACTTAGGCACTCTGCTTTACGCTAATCAATTCCACAATGTTTGCAAAATGTCAGTGAGATTCTACCTCGCTTTGACGGGCGCCATTTACCAAAAGGTATTCTTGGCCTCAGAAGAAGTCGCAGCCTTGCTCAGGCGATGAGGCTCTCCAACGAAGAGCGCCAGAAATTTTCTGTGGGATCGGTGACAAATCTTGTCGCAATCGACAGCGACCGCATCCTCTTCGTGTCTTCTCTAGTGCACGAAGTTTGGTCTTGTCCAATGCAGGTCTGCTAAAGCTCACAGCGAAGCAATTGTTGCAGACACTCTTCGTTCTCATCTGCTTGTATGCCACACTGGGTTACGCCTCCGTTCCCGGCATTGTTTTGCTCCTATTCCTTTTACCGTCAAACTTTTTGGCTTCATCATTTTACCTCAAAAAGTGGCAGGCTAAAGAAATGCAGCTGAAAGATCGCCGTGTCAAACTTTACAGTGAGATTCTTATCGCAATTAAGGTCTGATGTTTCGTCTCAATAAGAGATCGTAGTTTGTAAAACTATACGCTTGGGAGCGGCCGCTCTTTCACCGAGTTGAAGACATTCGTTGTCGTGAATTAACGTTAATTCGAAACTCGTCGCTGGTTAAAAACGTGATTGAAGCCGTCGGCATCTCCGCAACAGTTCTGGTGACTTTTTTGCCTCTTGTGATAAGAATTTCATTTATTTAGGTGACAATGGTAACCTTTGCTGCATGCTCGTTTCTTGAAATCGAGTTAACGCCACAGCGAGCCTTCGTTTCGATTGCCCTGTTCAATCTCTTACGTCCTCCAATGTATTATTTCACAATGATGGCACCTTATCTCGCACTGGTTGGTCGCATTTTCTTTGGACTGGTCCGTATCAGATGAATGTAAGTAACAAACGCATCAGCGAGTTTCTCGTCTCGGAAGAACTCATTGTTAGCCAGCCAAGTTTTCAACTGAGCAGCAGTAAAACAAGAGCAATTGAAGTGACTGCGTGTACATTTTCGTGGGGACAAACTCAACCTCCGATGCTCCACGATTTAAATTTCAACGTGAACAGAGGCGACTTGATAATGATCATCGGAACTGTTGGCGCAGGAAAATCTTCACTTATATCCGCTCTGCTCGGTACGAATGTTTTGTCTTTGAAAATCGGAATTTAGGTGAGACCTACCAAGTCGATGGAACATTCAGCATCGATGGCAGCATAGCCGTCGTTCCGCAGCAACCCTGGATCATGAACGCTACTCTACGAGAAAACATTCTTTTTGGCGAAGAATTCGAGTGGAAAAGATACGAAGAGGTGGAATCCCGCGAAAAGATAACGATCAGTTTTGTAGATTCTGGAAGTCTGCGCTTTGCTGCCGGATCTCAGGCTGCTTCCTTGCGGTGACGAAACAGAAATAGGCGAAAAGGGCATCAACCTCTCTGGAGGTCAAAAAGCTCGCGTGGCTCTGGCAAGGGCGCTCTATCAGGATCGAGATATCTACTTCCTTGATGACACTCTTTCTGCGGTAGACGCTTACGTAGGCAAGCACATTTTTGAGAAGGTAAGTTTAGTTTTTGTGACCAAATTCTTCAGGTTCTCGGGCCACAAGGCGTGCTTTCAAGTAAAACCCGAATATTTGTAACGCACTCCTTGCCCTATTTGCCGTATGCAACTTCAATACTCGTTCTGGAAAGTGAGTCATCAAGGCAGTTATTGATGCCCAAGCAGATGGCAGAATTAAGAAGCAGGGAACGGACGAGCAAATCATGCAAGATCATGACGATTGGCAAGACTTTGGTCAAAAGCTTATCAGCGAAAATGTGAAAACGCTAAATGACGAAAAGATTGACGACCGCATGGCAGTCTCAAACAGCCGAAGAATTGGAACTGGAGAAATTATGACAAAAGAGTCAATCGAAACAGGGAGCGTAAGTTTTTTGCCTCGAGTGATTACAATTGCCTTTACTTTGAAGGTCAAGTTGATTGTTTACCTGGAATACATCAAAGCCGCGTCCTACAAACTTGTTGGCTTATTTTGCGGATGCTTCTTGCTGTATCAAGCCTTCTTCTTTCTGCGCACTGTGTGGATCGCTGAATGGTACAAAGAAGCCGAGAGTAACTGTTCAGGGCGGACGACTATTCAACACCTGCGTCAAATCGAACATTTTCGACAGTGGAACGTCTTGGGATTTATGCGGCGTTTGGTATCACTGAAGGTCGTTCTTCGCCTTTCTTCGTGCAACAAGCTAGCTCTGCAGTTGTAACTCTACTCATGGCACTGGCATTACTGACTGCTGCCAGTCTCCATGCCTCAAAGCACTTACATGCTCCCTTGCTCTGGAATCTCTTATGCCAACCGATGAATTTCTTCGACACCACACCAATTGCGAGGATTCTCAATCGACTCTCGAAAGACATTGAAAGTGTCGACGGCCAGCTTCCTTACTCCTTTCGCCGTTTCGTACCAGGAATCATGCTAGTGGGTTCCAGAAAATTTCAACTACTTTTAAATCAAATTTTAGACCATTTCAACAATCGTCGTAATAGTTTATTCAACGCCGATTTTCGCCACAACTATCATTCCACTCGCGGTGGTCTACGCATATTTCTTCGTTTGCTAAACTTCTATCAAAATCGTTTTAGCGCTATTATATTCCAACCACACGTCAGTTAAGACGTCTGAACAGTCAGCAAACCTCGCCGATGCTGTCACATCTTGTCGAAAGTATTCAAGGTGTCACGACAATACGGTCATTTAACAAGGCTAGAGCACCGCTTTTATTTTCAAAATAAGCATGTTTTAAGTTACCCGTCTTCACGGCGCAGATGAATGCAAAGTCGGACTCATGCCACAACTGCCAACTGCATGCTTTTTGCTCATATCGCTGGCTAGGCCTTCGCGTCGAACTCGTTGGAAATATAGTTGTAAGAAGGAATTGAAACTGGAAACCAGTTAGGTTTTTCTTGCTGCGCTCTTTTGCATTCTGTCTCATCACTGGGGATGGCCTATGAGTGCCGGCACTGTGGGGCTGGCCGTTTCTTCAGCACTTAGCGTAAGTCTTCTTCAATTATTTGCGATCTTTTTCGCCATCCTATTTGAATCTTAGAGTTCAGATTACATTCGGTCTATCCGCCGCCGTGAAACAGTTCTGCGATATCGAGATGAACATCGTGTCTGTGGAACGTTTGAAGGAGTATGCAGAGAAGCCAAGCGAGGTCTCCCCCTCACGCAATTTTCAGGACGTTTTAGGAAATTAGCTTGAACGAAAACAAAGCGCTTCTTATATCGAAGCAGCCTCAAGGCGAGATTGAGTTTCAAAATTTCTCGGTCCGGTGGGTTATTTGTTTGAGCCTTGCATGGACGTTTTGCAGCTATCGTGCCGGACTCGACCTTGTCTTAAAGAACTTGAACGCCCATATTTTTCCCGGAGAAAAGATTGGAATTATTGGCAGAACTGGCGCAGGGAAGAGCTCGATGACGGCCGCTCTAATGCGCTTGATCGACTCAGCCAGTGGAGAAATTCTTATTGATAAAATCGACATTGCCAGTATTCCTCTCGAGATTCTGCGTCGAAGCATCACAATTATTCCACAGGTGCGAGTTGAATGCTTGCATTGCGTTTTTCAGGATCCGGCTTTATTCTCGGGCTCTCTGCGTTTCAACCTCGATCCCTTCGATGAACACGATGATATGGCTCTTTGGAAAGCACTCGAACTGACGAGTTTGAAAGATTTTGTCACGTCGCTCAATGGAGGACTCAATTACGCATTGGTTGAAGGAGGAGGAAACATAAGGTAAGACTGGCAGCTTTAGTTGATTGATTCATCTAGTGTTGGTCAACGACAACTCCTCTGCTTGGCTCGCGCTATGCTTCGCTCAACTAAAATTCTCATTCTCGACGAAGCGACAGCGGCGGTGGATTCAGCCACGGACGTCCTTATTCAAGTCACGATTCGTTCGCAGTTCAAAGACTCGACAGTGCTGACCATCGCTCATCGCCTCAACACGATACTCGATTATGATCGGTTCCAGATAAATTTTTTCTAATTTTCAAACAATGCTTTCAGGGTGATGGTTTTGGACAAGGGCGAAATCGTGGAATTTGATGCGCCGGCCGTGCTTTCTTCGCGTCCGAACTCGCTCTTCTCCACTCTACTTGCACATACGAACACTCGCTCTTAGGCATTCTGAGAAGTAAATTAAAGTCCATTGCAAAACAAAGAATTCCTGACTTCACAACAAGTGAAGTTTGCAACTTATGCGTTCAAGTGTTTTGAACCTTAAAGAGAGAATATATTTCTCGGAACGAAAGTCAACAAAGCCAATTAAATTACAGTTTTAAGCGATGCTTTCGTGAATCACAAAGCTATTCTCCTTGGACACAGTAGAAAGTAGCGTCATTCGTGACGTCGAAGATGACATATTGATCATAGTCGGGGAAGGAGCTGTGGACCATCGTCCATCCCGTTCCATCGCCGTTGCAGGTGCCTTCCAAGTGAGAGGCGTCATAGTAAGTCGCCGTTTCGTCCACGTAGATTTTGGCGGTTCCTGGATTAGATGTGTCGGTGGCGCATTGAAGATACACTTTGCTACATCCACTGTCGTCCGTATCATAGGTGATGTCGTCAAAGTTCTGGAGGCAAATTTCCTTTCTCTAGCATCTTTTCTGACCTTTGTAAATTGGTTAGCGTATTCGGGAGGCACGACGTCAGCAGTTGAAGTACGGGGGTTCTGACAGCCTGCGCAAGTGTCGCTCCCTAAATAATTCGTGAATTGCAGCTTCTTCTTTCAAACAAAAAAAAACATTAAAATATCTACGCACAAATTTCCGCATTCGACCCGCAAGTGACATCAGTGACGGCGTAGTCCGTATAGAACCAAGTGCCACTCTGACAGGTTAGAGTCGCCTCCAGCGTCTCGTCCACCGTCGTTGTGTACACTCGGTGTTCGTCGCCGTTGAAAAAGATTTGAGCGGTTTGTCCCTGCTGCGGAGTGCAGTTGATGGTCAAGCAACCGCTGCTCGTCACAGTTGAGCCGTTTCCAGGCATGATGAAAAACTGTGGAATATCGCAGCCACAATATCCCTCGGTTGTAAAAGCTGCTTGTGTTGTTGCTGAAGATCCGACGGCCTTCTGACAGATTCCGCGACGGGACTGAAAATGTTTTCGAAGGTTTCAAAACTTGAAGCGCCTACGGTAACTACGGGAAATGCACTTTGAGGCACGTCTGCCCAGAAGCCTTCAAATTCCGAGGGAGCCAAGCTGGAGTACATCACCATAACCCATTCGTTTCCTTCCTGAATTTACTTATTTTTTAAAGAAATGAAAGCACTCCATTGTCCGGATCTCCAGACTTGAAGTTCAAATAGTCTTTCTCTGTTCCGTCTAGCCAGTGCCAGTTTGAAGGATCAGCTGTAGCTCCACTAAATTTCCCCAGGTTTCTCTCTTCACGCTGATGTTTTATACCCGGGAGTTGAAGAGGGTGTGACGCTGGGGAGTAAGCCGATGCACGCCGCCTCACAATTTTCGGTGTTGGCGCATCCCGGACGACTGTTAGCGGCGTTTAGAAGCCCTCAAAATTATTTTAGACTGAAATCGGTTTGCTACCAAGTAGAAAAGCATTGGTGGCTGCATCATGAATTGATGCAATATTTCCACCGGCAGCAATGCACGATTGCTGAGCAGCGCCACATCCGGAATCGTAACCGTTTCCGTCCGGGCCGTCTTCGATCTAGAACTTTATGACAATAAAATTTTTCACCTTGTAGCAATTTGTCGATCCATCTGAGCTTGCATGGAGAGTCCAGCCTTCATCGCAAGTCGTTCCTGAGGGCGGAGTCGAGGAAGTGACGGAAGTACTAGCTGACTTCTTGCATACGCCACGGAAACCCTGTAAACTATTGATTGCCCAACGTTGCACACCTCCCAGCATTGCAGATCGTCCCAAAGACCTTCACGACCTTCAAAGTTCGAATAGATCACAGAACATGCTTCGCTAGAATCCTGCAAGTGCTCTCGTAATCCAAAGCTCGTGAACAAACGAAGTTTGCAGGTTGTCCAGGAAGCCAGTTCTGGTAGTCGAGCGGCGTCCCGTCGTTCCAGAACCAATCGACTGAGGACGATGATTGACCACTCAAAGCAAATTTGTGAGTCGCCGCGTGTAACTTACGGACTTGTGAAGTTCGGATCGAGACCGAGGCAGGCGCTTCCATTGAAGCCTTCGTTTAACGCTGATGAAGGGTCCAGCGCCGCATTGGCGGCATTGAGCAAGCCTAAAAACTTTGGTGAATTCTTGCAATATCTACCCAATATGAATGCATTCTCGTCTGCGCTGTGGATCGACGCCAGAGATCCACCGGACGCCTGACATGAAGATCGAGCGGCCGGACATCCAGCGGGGAAGCCATTTCCATCTGGCCCGGCATCAATCTTCAAAGAATGTTTCTTCAGAGTTAACCATTTTTTCCAAACCTTGTAGCACGTCGCCGATCCAGCCGAGTTAGTATAGAGAGTCCAGCCTTCATCACAAGTCGCCTCCGGTGGAGTTGGAGAAGATGGGAGACTAGAGACCGACTTCTTGCAAATACCGAGAGCTGTGCCTTCTGTCGGCGTCTGCAAATAATTTGTAAACGACTCTCGAGAAAGTGCCAACGGGGCATTCGAAGTCGTCCCAAAGACCGGCGTATCCACTGGGAGCTCGGCTCGAGTAGATTGCGCCACAGGCTGTGGTAACATCCTACAAAAGAGCTACAGAGAAGCTGAGAATAAACCCCGTTGTTGGGTGTGCCTTCCAGCCAATTCTCGTAGTCGAAGGCTGTTCCATCGGTCCAACTCCAAACAGCTTCACTCGTTGAGGGCGCCCTGCGATTCGTTTTGAAAATTTTACTTCGCACGCACCCTTCATTAGGCCAGAGACCGAGGCAGGCGCTTCCGCAGAGGCCGCCTTCGCTGGGACAATTGGCTGTTTCATTAACAGCGTCAAGTAACGCTTAAAAATCAGATTAGGAAAAACCTTCATGAAAATACCTAGCACGAAGGAGTTCTCACTGACACTGTGAATGGAAACCAGAGAGCCGCCTGAAGCGGCGCATGCGGTCTGAGCCCCCTGGCATCCTCCAGGCACACCATTACCGTCCGATCCAACGTCGATCTGAAAGTTTTGCCCTTATTGTATTTTTATGTTTTGGAGGTTTTTTCCGCTCTCTTGTCTGTACCTTGTAACAAGCGTCGCCGAAACGTTCCCAGCCCGATTCGCATCCTTCAAGAACCTCCGGTTCACAAATCGCTGGTTGCTTGCACACTGCACTCGGTTGGAACTAAACCCAACAATGGGTAAAGTGCATGCGCTCACATCGGTACATCTCAGATCGTCCCATAATCCCTCGTATCCTGGTCGACTATACGGAGTATAGAAGACGCCGCAAGCTTCCGGTGCTCTCTAGAACGTAAAAATTTGGAGCAAAGAAACATCGTTGTTGGGCGCTGGTCCCGCAGCAGCGCCAGACAGCCAGTTGCCGAAGTTCAGCGGCGTCCCGTCCGACCAACCCCAGTAGGACGCGTTTTGAGAAGGCCCACTGCCTAATTGAAATTCGTTGCTTTCAACGAACAGTTTGTATTCAGTGACTTCCACGAGTGGAATAAGGCCGATGCAAGAAGCTTGGCAAAGCCGAGTGTCGAAGGAGTAAGTTGGGCAACCGTCGGTAGGAATCGCCTGTTCAGTTCCAGCCGAGACCAATCCTAAAGCCGCATTAGAAAGGGAGAGTCTTCTCATTACCTTGAACAAAATCTTGCTCTCCTTGATCGTGAACTGAGGTCAGCTCTCCTCCGAGAGAATGGCACATGTTGAAGGCCCCTGGGCATCCTTCGGGGAAGCCCGTGCCATCCGGTCCGTCGAGTCTCTGAAGGTTCGTAATAAAAGTCTTCAATGCTTGCCTTGTAACAGCCATTTTCTCCAAGATAGTTCTTGTATAGAGTCCAGCCAGAAGGACACTTCCACTGGCAAGGAACGCTTGTCGCCGACTGCTTGCAAATCGCGTTTCGGTTGTGCTGCAAAAGATTCTGAAGTCTCTAAAGAACGAACCACATCGCAACGTATATCGTCCCACATCCCGGTAGTTCCGTCGAAGCTGTACTGGTTGTACATTGCAGTGCATCCTTCCGAGCCAAGCTAAAATAGGGGAACTAATCTTAAAGTGAAAGACACACATCATTGTTTGGCTTTGGTCCGGCCCATTGAGTCGGAGGTTCCCAGAAGGTGAAGTCGATTGGCGTTCCATCGCTCCAAGCCCAGTTTGAGATGTTGAGAGAGGGCCCTCTGAACATTGAATTATGTTCATCATGAATGAAACTAACGCATCTTCCTCAGTCGAAGGAGTAACTGTCGAGACCATGCCGAGGCAGGCCATCTGACATCCTCGAACATCGTACGGGCCGCAGTCTCCGTTGGGGATTTCTGCGAATGGCGCCGCTTGCATCAATTCTTAAACGAGCAATTAGTCAAACAAGACGAAGTCACCTGAGACGAAGTCTTGTTCATCCTGTGAATGGATTGAGGTGAGAGACCCGCCAAGTGAGGAACAAGCTGACGCGGCTTCAGTGCAACCGCCAGTGAAGACTCCTTCGTCTGGTCCTTCGAGATTCTACGAATGAGTGACTCTAAATTGAGTCTTATTCACCTGGTAGCAAGATCCTGCTCCTTGAGGATCAGTGAAGAGCGTCCAACCAGATGGGCACTGGTAGACGACGGCATCATTAGCCGGCTGCTTGCAGATTGCGTTTCGAGCAAACTTTGAATGAAGCTGTTTTTTACCGTAACCTACCACATCACAGCGAAGATCGTCCCATAAACCTGGATCACTGGGCTCGAAGCTGTACTGATTGTACATGGCCGTGCATCCTTCTGATCCGAGCTAGAAGAATTTATATCACTGAGAAAAGAGTAAACATCGTTGTTCGGCTTGGGTCCTGCCCAAATCGTTTGAGGCTGCCAGTAAGTGAAGTCGATCGGCGTCCCGTCGGCCCAAGCCCAGTTGGAGATGTTGAGAGAAGGTCCGCTAAAATGGCTATCCTTCATTTGTTGGACAACAAACGCTCTTCCTTCCTCTGAAGCATCGGTGGACAGGCCAAGACAGGCAATCTGGCACCCTAGAGCGTTATAAGGGCCACAGCTTCCATCGGGAACCTCAACGAATGGATCGGCTTGCATCAATTCTGAATCATGAGATTAGTTGTCTGAAAACAAGAAACACCGGAAGCGAAGTCTTGTTCATCCTGCGTATGAATAGAAGCAAGAGTTCCACCAGCGGCAGCACACGCCGTCGCGGCCTCCTGGCACCCGCCAACAAATCCTTGGTCATCTGGTCCTTGAAGGCTCTACGAAACAGTTAGGTATCACAAAGTTCCTCAACCTTGTAGCAATTCTTCTGGCCGAGAGAGTTTGTAAAGAGGGTCCATCCATCGGGGCAAGTAACAGGTGTCGGATCCTTTGGCGGTGGCGTCGGTGAAGTGATCGTCGTGGGAATGGCGCAAACGGTGCTCCCATCAACGATCATCTTTGTATATGGAGAGCAGCATGAGTCGCGAGGATAACCGCAAGTTCCATTTCCACAGCTTTCATTCAAGCTTCTCGTTAGCTCACCACTAGAAGTACCGTATGAAAGGTGTGAAAGACTAACGAGCAAGCACAGCCGGGCATGCAAGTTCTCGCCTCCACGAGTTCTCCACACATTCCACAAGTGTCGGTGCAGCTCGTCAGCCAGGCGCTGTACTGGTTCACACAAGGAGTCGTCGTTGTTGTCGTAGTGGTAGTAGACGTTGTCGTGGGAGCAATGCATTGGAAGGCGCCATTGAGGACCGTCTTCAAATACGGCGAACAGCAGGCGGACCTCGGAAAGACACAGGTTCCGTTGCCGCACGCTGCCGCTGTGAGTCGGGTCTGACTGGTTGGTCTATGAGAGAAGATGCTGCATAGAATGTTTCACTTACGAGCAAGTGCAGCCGGCTTTGCAAGTTCTCGTCTGGATCACATTTCCACACATTCCACAAGTGTCATTGCAGCCCGTGGAGACGTATGCATTGTACTGGTTCACGCACTTTGTAGTCGTCGCCGAGGTCGTGGTGGTCGTCGTGGTGGGCAGAACACATTGGAAGGCGCCACTCACGAGAGTCTTCACGTATGGAGAACAACAAGCAGTTCTCGGGAAGAGACATGTGGAGAAGTTGCAGTTTGCTGTTTGGGTGTAGGGGCCACTGTTGAAAGTTTTTTGTGAGTATTCCGAAGCTTACCCTCCACAAGTGCATCCGAGTTGACACTCTCGAGTCGAAGTGATCACTCCACAGCCTCCACAACTGTCATTGCAGGCTCCGCTTGTCCAGTCCGTGAACTCATCGGCACACGGTCCAGGTCCGAGATCCTTCGAAGTGCAGTCCAAGGCGAAGACTAAAAGAACTTATTGAGAAACGGGAGACTTGCCTGCACTAGTAACGGAGAGGAGAAGAAGGAGAAGCACCGCTCGGCGAGCTTCCTCCATGGCGCACTGAAGAGGCATCGCGGTACCAGAAGGGCGGAGTCTTTGTCGAGGACGAAGACCGTCACGATCAACTCCCGGTATCGTCTCTTTGTCAAGATCTCTCCGCTCGATGTTGTCTATTCTTTGCAAAAGGTCGAAAACATTGGGTTAGACAAATGTCTATTGTCTTCAGCCACCTTCAGTGATCAAGGACGTGTTGTCAAGCCAAAGCTGAACATGTCGCATGGGTCAAACACAAACTGCTTCTCTAATTGTAAGACAAACCGCAGTCAATAAGACGTAGCATTTCAGCCTCTGAAGACAACTTTAAAGTTTGCAAGATGTAGTCGATGCTTTTTTTTTTGAAAACTTCGCTAAGCCTATGCCCACCTGGCACTGGGGAAGCCCGGACAGTATCTCCGGTCAAGCCTCGTCTTCCCTGTGCCCAGCAGGCGTACAGCCTTGATCTCTGGGAATAAAAATTTTTTGTTAAAACTGAACTCCCAGGAAGGCACGACTGAACTTACAACGAAACGAAAGATCGAGAATTCTGTTGACGATTTTCTGCCTTGGTTTTCGGCCGCAGACAATTTCCATTGCTAAACATGCGCGAGAGAGTTGTCTCGCTGGGCACTGTAGAGTGTAGAGTCAACGTTTCTTTGTTAACACGCTCTTTTTGTACCAGACAAAGTGCCTGTCTCCACCCAAAAAATTGTTGTCGATGTTTTGACGCTATCCT
>JAQIXL010000794.1:0-24758 GCA_034700245.1 Poikilolaimus oxycercus
ACCTCTCTTTTGGAATTCGATGCTCAATATCATGGCCCTTACTTCACCAAAGATATTCTTCTTCGTGATATCGTCCAACATTGCGCTCAACTTCAACATGAAAACGCGATCAACCAAAGCTATGTGGTCAAAGGGATCGTCCTTCTTGGGAATCAAACTCATACTTCCGGCCATTGAGGATTTCCAGTCATAGTCACAAAGAGGTCCGGCTTCCCTTCAGCTGCTGCCACTGCCAGTCCGTCTTGAAATTTCGCAGTGCAATATTCACGACTGCCAAGATAAACTTTGGGCAGATGCACCACCTTGCCAAGTTTCTCGCCCTCGGGTAATTGTTTCTCAACAACATGCCAGAGAACGCTTTGCTTTTCAGATCTGTACTCAGCAAAATGCTTTCCAAAATATTCCATTCTTTCTGCGTCTGTTGTTTGAAACATGTCAATGGCTGCAGCCTGTGAGAGACGGTTCTGACCCCAAAGCCAGTGATCTCCAATGCATTCTCGAAGCGGCTCGAAGGATTCAAATACGGCTAATGTTTTAATGCAAATAGCGATGCAAATATCGCTTTCCAACATTCTTGATCAATTTTCTGACTTCCTTCTGCTCTCTTGCTTCGAATGTTCACCCTGACCGTGGCCACAGTCTTCTTGACTGGGAAGACCACCCGAAGCCGATATAACAAAGTGTGAAACTTGCGGAAGACTCAGCTTCGCCTTGCATTTATCACTTGGGGTAGCCAAAAAACCATAAAACCACAAATCCACAGTCCTGACGAAGGAGATCTCTGGCAGCTCCACACTTGGCCTTAGAATACTCAAACCACAGACATTGCAAATTTTAGTGTCAATTTGCTGCCGCAGCAATAAATTCGAATTCAAAACGTCATAAAAATCCACTTTTGCATCTTCTCCCACAATGATCTTCTCCCACGTTTACTCTATAAAAACGACCGTTCGCTTTAGCATCCTGTACCAAAATGATCTTCTCTCACTTTTTTAAATAAAAAACGACCGGCCGCGGTCGCATATTCCTCTAAAGTGATCGCTCTCATTGTATTTCGCTGAAACGGCCATCGCATTTGAATATATCTTTTTTATATCTTTCAACAAAATGATCTTAACTTTTTGTAAAAACGACCGCTCGCATTTGCATATTTCACAAAAGTGATTACCGTCTTCACTTTTTACTAAAACAACCGTTTGCATTAGCATATTCTCTCAAAATAATCCCAATTTACATCCGTCATCATTTTTCTGCCGTCCGCAAATTCGCCTTATTGTGTTCATTAATATAGGGATTGGAATCCCTTCCCCTTACAGGTCCTCTTCTCTATCAGTCGAAACAGAAAGCACTCAAAGTGTCTCCAGCCAGCCATACCGGTCATTTCTTCTTCTTCTCTCCAATAATGTTATTACTTCAAATGATCTTAGTGATAGTCTCTAGTGTCCCCGTGTATGTGCATAATCTCTCCCTTCTTCTGTGGTCCCTTGCTCATCGGGCTTCTCCACTCTCCCTCGTCAAAGGAACTACCGTATCCCCCTTTGACGAGAAGAGTGGTCGCGTCGTCTTTGCCGTGTGTCGAGTGTCTTCAAGTCTCAAGACTGGGTCGTCTCCGTCTCTCGTGCTCTCCCTTTCTGCATTCCGATTTTCCTTCTTCTTCTTTCTCTTTACATGAAATTCTCTACTTTCTTGCAATACTTACTCTGTCGAGTCTTCTTTACATTAGCGATCTTCCTTCTCCTTCCTCTGCTTTACTCCCTTGAACAGCTTCATTTTGCCTTGTCTGGGTGTTTCCCTTTGATTTGTGAACCAAAAGCCTTATCCTCCGTGATTTCTCGTTGTACTACGCAGAGAGTACCAAATCGCGCCTTCGCCGTCTAGAGGCCTTCTCCCTCCCCTCGCCCGTTCACTTCAACCCGTCCAGGTTACGTTTCAAAGTGCTCCTTCGCTCTCTTCTTCGCTGTGATCATCGGATCCTGTTCATCTTCCTTCTTCTTGTTGCTAGTTCCTTTCATTTGATGTGTTCGACAGAATAATAAACATGACAGAAACGTTCGCTCAAACCAAGAACCACCCGCCCTTCTCCAATTTCAACTTGGGAATCCCTGCTTGGCTAGAAGAAACTATTTGGATAATAATCAAAGACTAGCACTTGTATGCCCTTCACGTCCCTCGAGTATCAAGACGAATGCGAGATATCAAGAAGAAGATCGAGAGAAGGAAGACCTCGAGAGAATCTCTCACATCTCCTCGTCGTGTCCCCCATCGCCGGTTACGCATTTCACCTAATTATATGCCTGATTTGGTGATGGATTGCATGCCCTCGCTACCTCCTTCCAGCGCTATCACACCTCTCTGCCAACCCTATTCGGCAATTTACACATTGAAGCGCAGCGATTAGAAAGTGAACAAGCAACAAACGATCCGAACCCTCTCTACTTTTCAAGTTTCCCGCCAGAAGAAGTTGGCGCGAAAATCGCGCGCGCGGCTGGCGTTTTCTGGCGCGAGTGCTAATTTCAGTTGCGCCAATTCATTTTCGAACTTCTCGACTTGTCTAGCGTGCTTTTCTCGTGTTCATTGGTGTAGTTTCGTGTTCCAGAGTGATGGCACCGGTTACGAAGGAGCCGAAGACCGAGAACGATGGCGGCGCGGCGGTCGCGAAGCCCAAATCCAATGGAATTTCGAAGCCCAAAAAGGTTAGTTAGCCACTATCTGTTTGTATGCTAGACTTTGCAGGGCACGAGTGCCAAAAAGGATGGAGAGGAAAAAGATGAGCGCCCGTCGTCCACCATCAAGATCCAGCACATTCCATACGGCTTCTTCGAGGACCAACTCAAAGGATACTTCGACCAATTTGGCTCCATTCGCAGTGTTCGTGTTCCGCGAAATGAAAAGGTTGGGCGTCGTTTTGATGTTTCATCGCTTGCTTCAGACTGGCAAGGATCAGAACTACGCTTTTGTCACCTTCACCGATGACGACGTGGCAGCGATTGCTGCTGAGACGATGAACGGCTATCTGCTGGCGCAGAAACGCCTCCTTGTGAAGGTTGGTGCTGCAAAACCAGTTTGTGGGGCCACATTCGGCGAGTGTCCGAGTATTATTGTGATTGTTTCTAGGTTCTGAAGCGTTGGGAAGTGCCAGACTTCTGTCGCACCGGTGCGCCCATCCTCGCTCGGCCACACGCTGGCGCCAAAGTGAGGAAGCTCGCCGAGAAAGCCAACGAGGAAAAGACTGACGAGCAGAAGGAGAACGCGGAGGTTTGTTTGCCTTCGCAAATTTCAAGGCAATATTTGCAGAATCGAATGGTTGAGCGACTTCGCAAGAAGAACGAGGCGTTGAAGGAGCTCGGCGTGGATTACGAAGTGCCCGTTCCCGCCAAAGCTCAACGGAAGCGAAAGAGCGACTCGCCTGCTGTGAAGAAGGCCGAACAAGAGGTGGAGAGAGAGACGGAAGATGTCGAGGAAGAGGTTAGTTGTCGTTCATTGTCCTTATCCAGTATGTTATTTAGCCGGAACCATCTCCCAAGAAGAAGAAGGTGACCAAAGCGAAAGCCACTGTCGCGGAGAAGCCGAAGAAAGCGCAGAAGGGAAAGAAGGATGTTGAGAAGCCTGCCACACCAGTGAAAGAAGACGAGGGCGCGACTACAGACGATGAACCCGTACGCTCTTCATAGAAAACTGATTGCTTAGGTCTTGCCGGTGGCGAAAACTGCCAAGGCCGCGAAAAGCGCCAACAAGAAGGCCAACATCGAGGAAGTCGCTGAAAAGCCAAAGCAAACGAAGACTGCAAAGGCCAAGGTGGCGGCGGCTGAGAAGGAAGTGGGAAGTGATGCTGCTCCGGTAATCTACAATTTCTGGTGCAGAAAACTTGTATAGGTGAAACGCTCGACGAGGACGAACAAGAAAATGGTCGAGGAGGCCATAGCTGAATTCGAGAAAGAAGAGGAAGCCCTGGCTAAACTTGAGGTAGAAGTGGTTGAGCCTGTCAAGAAGGGCAAGGCCACGAAGGTCTCGAAGAAGGCAAAGAATCCAGCACCAGTCGAGCAAGAAGAAGAGGTTTGTTGAAGTGAAAATAAAAATACTCTTCCGTGTTGTAGGTTGCGCCCGCAGCAACTGAGCCCATCACTAAGAAGGGCGGCAAGGCGACTAAGAAGACGGCTGAAGTGGTCGAAGAGGTTGTGCAGCAGAAGAAGGCTCCGAAGATCGCGGAGAGAAAGAAGAAGGCTGCACCCACCGAGGAGACTGAGGACGAGGTTTGCTATTTTCGAAACTGAATAACTGTTCAGCCGGAACCTGAACCAGTGGTGAAGAAGTCCAAGGCCGCCGCCAAGAAGACCGAAGTGGCTGAGAAGAAGGTCGCTGTTGCTGAGACGAAGCCGAAGACGGGTGCGAAGAAGACGCGCAAGTAGACCTCTCCAAGTTCTCATATCGGTATATTGCTCCTATTCTTGTGATTTGTTCCACCCGTTGCCCTTGTTGACGAAAGCCGTGTGAAAGATGATAAACGAGGTTCATTTCTCTCCGAGAGGTGTCTCCGACGGCAACTTGAAAGGGAGGAACAAGGGACGGTCTCGCCCCTCGGGGATGGCCTAATGAGGTCGGTGTTGCCCTCTCCCTGTTGCTTCCAATTCGGGGTCTATTTGCTTCGAGGTGCCCTCTCCCTTCTTCCTCTCTCTTGCCAAAGAGACTACGATCTCACTCGAGTCTCGACTATTTCTAGAGAGCTTTCGGCGAAGAAGAGACATGACGAGGGCGTAATTGTCGAATCTAAATTTCTAAATGCCGCGTCTCTCTCTTGAGAGAGAAGAGCAAGGGCAATAAGCCGCGAGGGTGATGGGATGAAGCGACGGCGACCTGTCAGAGCGCCGTCCTAATTGGCCTCTCAACGCCTCCTCGTCCCCCTCATCCACTCTCGGCTCTCCGCCGCACAACACTACAAGGCAAGAGCCATCTCACTGAATACTGTTTCGAGCACTGCAAACTGAATCTTTTGAAGAAGGACGAAGTGTCTGAAACCGTGTAATATGATCATCGAAAGATTTCACGTGTCCGAGTGGTCGACATGTCTGAAAGAGAGCTGTTCGGTTTGGCACGTCCAGGGCTTCTTCGAGAAGCTGGCTTCGCGTCCATTTTGGATGCTCTCATCGTGTGCATCGTCGTAATCGGCTCGAGCTTATCCGCCTACGAGCGTCAGTCGAAGTGTCTCCGGTCTCTTCTCCTGTCTTCTCTCTTTTCTTCCTTCCTTGACTGGAGTAGTCCTCATCCTTCTTCGTCTACTCTCTCCTCCGTCTGAGAAGCACTCGAAGTGGCGGAAGAATGCAGCAGAGATAAGAAGAGTTCTCAGGTGTTGGAGGCGTCTTCTTGCCTGTTCCGAGGAGGGTGGCGGGTCGCAGGAAGGGGGCAGTTCTCCTTTGGCGGCTCCCACTCCATTAGTCACTCCGGCTGTCGTCTACACGCGCCTCTTCCCGGACAAAGCGTCGTCCTTGCTTGGTTGGGGTGGTGTTCAAAATTTTGAACGTCTTCTCCCACCGATCGTTTTGAGCATCCTTCCGCCCGCCCTGGTCGATGGGAGATACGGTAGTTTGCTTCAAAGAAGAGAGGACTTCCGGGACTTGGAGCTGTTCCAGATTGCGTCTCCCCTCTTCTCCTCTTTCGACGTGACCGAGGAGAGAGGCGATCAAGCAATTAGGCGTTTATCTCCTCTCGACGCAGCTCCCTCTGAATTATTCTGCTCTCTTGGTTCATTTCACATTATTTCTTCACGGGCCGAGAGCCCTCTGCTAAGGGCGAGATTACGCGTCTCGAAGCACTCTCTCAAAGGTCGATCTTCAACCTTCTCCCTCTTCAACTCTTGCTTCTTCTTCTTCTTCTTCTTCTTCTGCAAAGCTCCAAATAGAAATGGACTTGCTCTATGAAGAGTCTTCAAGGGTAAACAAATGACGTGCAGAAGATCGGTATGTGCGCGTGTGTAAACTAAATTCGGCCTTCTCATTGGGGGAAAGAAGAAGACGAGCGGGCGGGGGGCGAGGGGGCGGCGACTCCTCGTCCAAGGGGCGGAGTCTTCCCTCGGCCTCCACACGGCTAGCACCACACACTGTATGCCTCTTCCTCCTCTTCTCACCCCACGGCATCGTTTAGTCTTTTCATGTCTTGACGAGCGAGATAGCTTTTCCTTCTTTAGTCAGCTTTACCGGCCGCGTTCTCCTTATCAGTGATTAGTCGCGCATTCCCCCTGTCGACTTACAGTACCCTCTGAAAGAAAGCCTTCCAGCTCTCTCTCTCGATGACAGACGAGGCGAACACGAGTTCGTCATCGGAGTCCTCCTCCTCGGCGGCGGCGTCTCCCTCGTCGGCCCTCAAGTTCTCTATTGAGACCATTCTCCATCCTCACTTCGGGCAACGACAACTCCTCGAAGGTGAGTCGAGGCTTCCAATGTCTTAATGAAACTGTTCACTGATTGAAGTAGCAGCTTACTCGTATTACGCCTCAATTCAGTCTATCTTCACTCTGCTTCTTTCAGAGAGGAAGACAGACCCGTTGACGGCGGCTGCCCGGCTCGTGGATGAGCGTTCCCTCTTCCCCGCCTGGGTCTATTGCACCCGCTACAGCGATCGTCCCTCGGCTGGTCCGAGGACTCGGAGGACCAAGAGGAAGGTCCGTCTTCTTCTCATTCTTCGAGAGGGAGCTTGGCAATGAGCGGGAATGGAAGAGGAGCTAGTCGAAGAAGCGAGTCTTGTCTCTTTTGGCGCTAAGCGAGTGAGCAAGCGACGAGACGAGGAAGATAGACATCGGCGGGCTGTCTCCTCATCCTGACATCAGACGCGCGCTTCAAGACAAACTCATCTCCCCCTTCCCCTCTCTCATTCTTTTCCTTCTGTCGGCGACGTCATCCTTTTGAGAACCCCTCAACTGTTCTGATGTTCAATTTCAGTCGCCTCTTCGTAAGAAGGAACAATTTCAGGCAGAATCCAACAATGCTGGCAGTGATGAGGACAAGCGTCCACGAACCGCCTTCACTAGCGAGCAACTCGAGCGTCTTCGACAGGTAGTTACCGTAACCCTCAGATGGAACTTCTTTCTTTCAGGAGTTCCTCGACAATCGTTACTTGACCGAGAAGCGTCGACAAGAGATGGCACACGAACTCGGCTTGAACGAATCCCAAATCAAGATCTGGTTCCAGGTGTGTCTCTCTTTTTTCTCTTCACGGTTCATTTGTTGACATACGGTAATTGTGATAGAGAGTCGGGAAGGGGAAAGGAGAGAAGAGGAGGAATCACTTGAAAAGGAGTTGTTGATTGATGTGAATGCGGTAAGTTGAGAGACTCGGCTGGCAGCGCGGCGTCGTGTCGACGGCTGTCTCTATCGTGCGCGAGATCGCCGCCTCCTCGCTGCTCAAGGGACCCTCGTCTCTCACCCAATTTGCCGTCTTCTCCCCTCCTCTCCCTTCTCTCTCAAGGCCGCACCACAATTTGTCCCTCCTCCCCGCTGGCCTACCGTAATCCTCTATTCAAGAAGCTTCGCTCTTTGGCGGCGCGCGAAACATCTGCCAGAGTTGAGAGGAACTTCGCCTCGTCTTCTCCTTTCGAGTTAGAGCATGTCTCTGTCATGTCGGAGGAGGAACAAAGACCCGTCCACCTTGAGCGAGGGGCAACACTAGCTATCACTCTTTATGACTCTCTCCACTTCTGCTTTGAACGAAACTCCGAGGGGTTACGGTTGTCAAAGGGCCACTTGCCATTCTCAGCTCTCTTCCGTCCAAAACGAAGAAGTTCTTGCTTTCAGAACAAGCGAGCGAAGCTGAAGAAGGCGTCAGGAGAGCGCCCTGTACTCGCCCTCCATCTCATGGCGCAAGGTCTCTACAACCACACCGCTTCTGGTCTCGCACATGTCTAGATGTTTCACATTTTTCTCTTTTTCCCCCTTCCATCTCCTCGTTCATGACATTCGAAGAGTTCTCAAGAGTACAAGGTGCATCTCCCTCCTCCTCTCCTCCTCCATGGCAATGCTTCCCCTTCCTCGTGTACATAACACCCACGACATCCACATTCGAGTCATAATAAACCTAATCGATTCTTCTTCTTGTCTTCACAGAGCAGGTCTGCTTCTTTTCAAGAGAGAAGAGAAGAAAACGGTAATCGAGTTCCATCTCGTCTCGCTTCTTCCTATCATTCATCAAAGAGAGGACGGCAAGGACGGAACTCTTCAATGCTTCTTCGCTTTTCTTGCACGGCACAGCCGCAATATCTTTATTGCATACGCATCTCACACCGAGGAAAGAGTATATCCACCAAGATTCGGACTAGGAGATGCACAAAGTTTCAGAGTACAACAAACAAAACAAGAAACGTTATAACTCAGGAGGAAGAGGCGGGTCACGGGGTTTGAAGCGTTTTGGTTCCCTCCATCTCTCTACGTCGTAGGGGTTGTGAAGGAGGACTCGCTCGCCCGTCTCTGGATCATCCAGGACTCCCTTCGGTAGCGGGAAGCGCACTGGAATGATGAACTTGTCATACTCGGTGCGAGGCGCTTGATACCTCTCTCGGATCTTCGCCTTCTGGAGATGGAAGAAGCCGGGAATGGTCGTCGGCTTCGGCATGCCTGTCGTCGGATTCACTGCTGGCTTCTTCTTCTTGTTCTTGTCTTGACGGTTGATCGTAGGCGACGGTCGAGGCCGAGGAGGTGCTGGCTGAGGATTGAGTTCCTTGATGGCGACCTCGTTGAGACACTCGTCCACGTGACGATTCACGACTCTCTCGTCGTTCTCCAGCTCCTTTCCACAAATTGGGCACGCAACATGTCCTTCTTCTGCCACACGGCTTGGCCCAGGTTGTGGTTCTTCTTCCACCATGTTGTTGAGACCACTTGGTCCTGGTTGAGGCTCTTCCTCAATAGCAGCCACTTCGACGACAGGAGCTTTTGATTCTTCGAGTATTCTTGACTTTTTGAAGGAGTCCATGAGCTTCGTGAGATTGCTTCGTCGTTTTCTTTGTGGCTGCTCTTCAGGATCCGAATCTTCGATGAAGTCCACATCGTCATCATCGCCTTCATCCTTCTTCTCTTCCTGAATCGAGGCAGGGATCGACGACGTCGGTGGTTTCGTGAGGAACTGGGACAGCGACTTCTGTCTGAACACATAAACAACGATATAAAAAGAGGAGAGGGGCTCTCTCACTTTCGAGTGCCATCAACGAGGTCGTCTCCATTCCACACAAGTCTTGCGAGTTTCACTCCAATTAGTCGCATCGGCTGACCGTTCATCTCCGTGTTCAAAAGTCTTCAAAGCGACATCACTAAACACGAAAAGCAAGCCAACTTTGTTGCATAGAAAACAAGATCGTCGAGCTTGTAGATGGGCTTCTCGAGACTCTTGCACCGAGTGATGACATCAAAGGTGGCCCACTTGATCTTCAAGGTCACCGAACGAGCTGAATTCTTCCCAGTTTAACTTTTCGAGAAATCGAATCTTACCTCCAGCGATACCTTTCCGCGGTAAAAGTTCAACGAGGTCTTGACAGTTCTGGACGGTTTCTGCCCTGAGAATCTCTGGATCGGCAGTTGGACTGAACGTGCGCTCTTGGCTGATGCTCTTTCGCTTGTCATCTGGGCAATTCACTTCAACAAAAGTTATGCCAACCTTCCTCTTCTTCGCTGTGAGGCGACTGAACTCCGAGTCCGACTCGCACGAACCACTGAGCTGTTCGTGGCTTGAAGACAAGAGTGAGATCGGTGCTTCTCTCGGCGAGTTGCGAGCAGAAGTCGATGCCGAGTGCCCTCAACTGTTCTTCGGAGACTCGGCCAATGCCACAAATCTGCAAATCATCTTCTTCATCCTTGACGATCACATGGTTCGATAAGACTAAGTCGACATGAGTCTTTTCGACATTGCCTCTCTCAATTAGTTCTAACATGAGGGTCAAGCGATGCGGAGGTCGTCCTTCCCCCGACGGAACGACCTCAGCGGCGGTCGGCAACCCCCGAGATCCTCATAAGAGATTTCACGCTCTGCCGCCTAAGGAAGAACACACTTCCCCCAAACTCGGCAGCGCGACGATCAACGAAGAAACCAGGAAGCTTCGAGTGACTTCGGAAAGTGACTGGCAGCTCCTCCATCTTCTACGAGTGACGACAGCAGCAAGCTCGCACACGTTGAAGGTGAAGGGAAACGGCGAAGAGGGAAAGGAAAAAGGCGAAGGGAAGGGTCTCGTTCCCGTTCCTTATCGTCCCCATCGACACCTTCCTCTCGGTGTCTCTCATTACTCAGCCGCCATCGGCGTGTCGCCGTCCTCGTCGGCTGCCGCACTCCTCGTCCCTCCACCGGGTCATTCCCCTCTCCTTTCTCGTCTCGCCGCTCCGTGTCATCAACGCTAATTAGAACCCGTCCTCCTCCTTCTCTTCCAAGTGGTTCGCTCCCGTGTTCGACAACCTTCACCTGTGACCGTCACCCTACTCCTCCTTCTCCTCACGCAACTCTCTCTAATTCCCGTGACTTGCGACAACACACAAAAACTGTCAAGAAACAAGGGAGAACACGCACCTTCCGAATAGGCAGATTCTTGAGGAATTCCAGCACGGCGTCTCGATTGTTCGCCAATTCGAACTGTCCATTCGGCTTGTTCATATCAGAGCAAACTTTGGCCAGCTTGTGATTCGGTGCGATTCCTGAAAGGCCACAAGGATCAAAGAAAGCAAAACACATAATTCATTGGTTTGAAGGTCGACCAGTTTTTGTGCCATTGATCCAAGCCTTGGCCGTCACCATTGGAAGGCAAACCCGACAAAACTGCTCAATCCGAGATCAAATCTCCGCGCGTCTCCCTTGCATTCCCACAAATCCTGGACGACACGACGACGTAACGGGTTTCCCGACAAGCGACACAATTAATGGCATCGTTTCTTTGCTTCTTGTGCCCATACACGGAATTCCTCCTCCTGAGATGGAAAACATTGATCTTACCGGCACTGCAAGTGAGACCCGTCAGTTGCTCGACACGGAATCGCAGTTCTCGAACTGCCTGGAAAACAGACCATCACCAACATTCTAACACCAAACCTCAGCTCGACCAGGTCCAAACTCGACGAAATCGTCAATGACGGTCATCATGCGTCCGCACTTTGAGCACTTCTCTTCTCGTCGACTTTCCTGAGTGCCGTGCCGATCCGGCTCGTCCGTTTTTGCTTTCTTTGCTGGGGGCTCATTTGAAGCTTTCGCTGACTCTTCTTCCATTCGAGGGAGTCGACAAATACATTTGCCCGCGTATCGAGATCGTAGAAGAGTAACTAAACGAGTTGAGAGAAGCGAAACAACTTACTTGGTCTGCGATTTTTGACATGTTCAGTAAGATCAAGATACGCTTCATCAAGGGATCCCATAGACATGTCTGGATCGAAGTACCGAAACACGTCTTGCACCATGGCGCTAGCTTCCTTGTATTTTCGAAAATTCGCTGAGGCTCAAATCACTGAAAGAAAGACTAACTTACGTGCAACGATCTTAAGCTCGGGGCACAGTTTCTTGGCGATGAATCCCGGCATCGCCGCGCGAACACCGAATCGCCGTGCAACGTAATTCGAAGTACTCTGAGAAACTTCGAGGAACAAAAGACAGACTCACGAGCATAGAAGTACTACCAACGGCCATGGGAATAGTTCGCAAAGCTGGATCGTCACGACACTCAACAGCTGCGAAAAATGCGTCCATGTCCACATGAACGGCGACTCGGCTGAGATCTCGGGAAGCTTCGCACTCCTGCTTGTAAATTTCCATCTTAAAATCGTTCATTGAAGGACAGAAAATGAACCTCTCGACGTGCAGCTTCCCTTTGCTCAGCTGTCGCCTTCTTGAGACGTTCTTCATTCGCTTGGATCTGCTCTTTAGTCTTCTCTTGTCGCTTCTGAGAATAGGCCGAATAGTTGGCATTCGTATTCTCTTCAATGATCTTGGAGATCCTCTCCTGAACTTCCATTGTGTAAGACGGAAGATCACAAACCTTGTCGATTCCGGTCATGCCGGCCTTCTCAGCGAACTTGATCATCCTCTATACTGTCTCCTCTGCCAGATTACTTTGAAATAGTTCTCGATGGAACAAAAATACACGTCTCAAGCATGAAACATTCGCCTGAAATCAAAACTCAATGGCTTAGAGGACTGAAACGAAAGATTTCGCGCGCTACGCAAGTTGCGCACGATAAAACCATGCATCGCCGCGTCGACGGCACAACCAAAACACTTCGAATCTACACCAAAGAACGAGTAACATTGACAAAGTCTCTCGGAAACGTCTACAAAGACAATCTTCGCCGTTTGCTGGTGCCAAAATTTGGCGCGCCTTTTTCGAGATCAAAACTATTGGCGCAGATCAAACTTGTCGTCTTGTGATTCGCGTTTCTTGTTTCCTTGAACGTGTCTTGTTTTTCGTTGTTTTGAGCGTCTAGTAGTGTCTTGTAGTCAAGATTCTCTTTCTAAATCTTTCGCTTGGTCTTATTCACATGTTCGGCTCGTTGCGGTATTACCGCGACTATGCCGTCGCCCTTGCTGCCTACATTTATGGCCGAACTCAGCACAAGGTTTGCGACTTTGTTTGGTTTTCAAACTTTTAACGTATTTTTAGGCTCTTCCAACTCTGTCTCATCTCCAAGACATTCGACGATTAAGTCCGCGTGTCGTGTGTGTTCTTGGACAGAACCCCGGCCCGTTCACTCTTCAAGGAACTAACACTTATCTCGTTCGTTTCTTGGTTTTCTTTACCTTGTCTTTTAGATCGGAACGGGTGCAAACCGAATTCTTGTTGACACCGGCGAACCAAATAAGCCTGATTTTATTCGGAAGCTCAAAGATGCGATGAGCACTGAAAAGGTGGAGAGCCTGAAGGCGCTTGTTATCACGCATTGGCACGAAGACCATGTCGGTGGTGTGCCTGATGTTCTGCGAGAAATCTCGCCTTCTGCACCAGTTTATAAATTGAAGTAAGTTTTCGTTGACTGTTTTTATCTGTGTGTTGCAGGTATAAGCGCGACAAAGCTGAAAGCTTCGAATACATCAGTGATGGTGCAGTGATTTCGACAGAAGGAGCGACGCTCCGAGTGGTGGCCACTCCAGGTCACACCGTGGATCATGTCTGCCTTTGGCTTGAAGAGGAGAAAGCCGTTCTTACCGGCGATTGCATTCTTGGTGAAGGGTCGACTGTCTTTGAGGATCTTCATGACTACATGAAGTGAGCCGTCTCTTATCGTCTCAAATGTTGCCAATAGATCTCTTCGGACTATCGAATCGTTGAATGCAACGAGACTTTATCCTGGCCATGGACCACATATTGATGAGGTGCCCAGTTCCTTCCCGTTTCTTACATGCCGATGCTTAGGCTGATGCAAAGGTGAAGGAATATATTCACCATCGCGAAGACCGAGAGCGTCAGATTCTCGAGACAATGAAAAAATTGAATGCTGATGTTACGCCGATGGATATAACAAAAGCTATTTATACGTGAGAACACGAGCGTTTTGAGATTGGCGTGGAGTTTAGTGATATTCCCAGCTCTTTGACGCTGGCGGCGATGCATTCAGTCGAGCATCATCTTACGAAACTTATCAAGGATAATCGGGTGGAGAAAACAATCGGGAAATTCTATCGCCTTCTTCATTGACTTCATTCTATGAGGCGAAATGTCCATAGTACCTTGCTAGTGTCATCTTTTCGAGTTTACGCTATTGAAGATTGTTTAGCTATTTCGCGTTGTGCGCGTTTTCGTGTCTTGTGTACACTTAGAGAGAGTCTAATCTATAAACGTATTGTAGGAAAAGTCGAGAATGGCGTTGGAGCAGGCTCGCAACTATTTCGCGAGATGTCGCAATGCGGACGACTACTTGACCCTCATCGATCACTTTTTGCGGACAGGTGCATGGTCAGTTTACATTCCTCAAATTTGCAACGAATTCAGGACCGGCGCTGAAGTGGCCGCGAAGCTCCTTTCACTGACGGGTCCGCATGCGAATGTTGACTTCGTCCAGGTTCTTTGGATTTCTTCGGTTTGATTTAAGTTCTTGGCAGGTGGAGAACATGGACGCATTTCGAGATCGCGGCTACGTCTCCGCGGATGTCGCCTTTGACCAAATTGCCGTGCTGCACATGCAGGTTCTTTACTACGTCGATGGCGGTGATTATGAGACAGCATATCGCTCTCACGCACAGGTTTCTTTTCCTATATCGTTTGAGATTGAACTTCTTCCAGATTATGAGTGTATTCAACAAAGAAGTGCTTCAGAAGCGTAAGGAGGAGAATTGGTTTATGCCCATCCTCTACACGCTTTGTTCAGATCTTCGGAGAATCGCCCTTCTTGTGAGTCTCAGTGTCGTAGAATAAAGGCTTCAGGTCGACTCACAACGCGCTGAAGACGACGACGTTGATGCTTCGACGGCCTCTTCTTACTACGAGAAATGTGCGAATCTCATCATGGAAAGCTACAGAACGTGTGTGGCTGATTCGTGAGTCTCCAAGCAGTTTCGACAACTTTACGAAATTTCAGAAGAGGAGATCCGTCATGCACGAAGAAGATTGCTATTCTGAATATGACGAACAACCTCTTCCGCATTTATTTCAAGATTAACAAACTCAATCTTCTCAAGCCTCTAATTCGAGCTATAGAGAACTCGGGAGCTCTTTATGAAGTATTCTCAATGGCAGATAAGGCAAGCTGCCACGGTGCGTTCTAATTTGCCTTTGCAGGTTACATACAACTATTTCCTGGGAAGAAAGGCCATGTTCGACTCCGAGTTGTCTGTTTGTAAGTATCGCTGTTTGTACGAAATATTTGCTTCTTCAGCGGAAAAGGCTTTGTCGTATGCCTTTTTGCACTGTCCATCCGAAGCAGAGGCTAATAAGCGCCGGATCCTCACTTATTTGGTGCCAGTGAAGATGTTCCTCGGGCACATGCCGAAGCCGACGCTTCTTCGCAAGTATCATCTAGAACACTTTGAGCCCGTGGTCGAGGTTAACCCCACCAGGTTTCTTGAATTTCCGATTTAGGCAGTAAAACAAGGCAATCTGGCCAATCTAGACGCGGCCCTCGAGCGCCACCAGGATCTCTTCATTGAGGCGGGCATCTATTTGATGCTCGAGAAGTTGCGCTCCATCACGTATCGAACACTCTTCAAGAAAGTGTGAGTCGGGAGAGGGAAGACAATGCCGAAAGTTTTTCAGAGCTCAGATCCTGAAAACACCTCAAATCCCACTCGATGCATTCTCGGTGGTTCTTCGCTATCTCGGCATCAACGACGTGGACGAGGACGAACTCGCCTGTATTGTCGCCAATCTCATTTCTCAGGTTTTTCTCAAGTCAAAAGCTATCCTTCGTTCAGAACAAGATCAAGGGATACATCTCCCATCAACACCAGAAGCTTGTCATCAGTAAGAAGGCGCCTTTCCCGCCGCTGTCGAGTGTTCAATCTTGAAGTCTTCTATTCTAAGTGCAGGTTGTTATTTCGTTGCCTTGTTGACCGATTCTCAGTTATTGTGATCTGGAGTTGTAGTAAATTGTCTCGACCAAAAAAAAGATTGATTTCTAACAACCGACAATGAGAGAACTAGACTGCGATCGAATAATTGGATTGATTCGTAGAATGCTTTATTGCGGTGTTCTTGCGAAGCACCAAAGGCGTAAAGCTGACACAGTAGCGAGTTTGTTTATTTGGGGAGGAAAAGCCTTATTTGAGCGCATCCGGCGAAGTCCACGATTCTATGGCTGGCGTTTTTGAAAGGTCCTCGATAGGTGTGGACTCGTCTCGGATCTTCCTCTTCTTTTGCTCTTCCTTCGAATGCCGAATTCCATAAAGGAAGTAGATGGTCATGCCTGAAGGGTCTTTGCCTAGAAGGGGACTCTCACCGATTATCATCCAGACAGCGAATCGTGCCCAAGTAATAAGCTCGAGATGGATGAGCATGAGCATGTTGATGAGAATACTCGCCGCTGGCAGCAATGGCACAAAGGGCACCTGCACGCTGTCTTCCTTCAGTTTCCCTCCTCACCTTGAATACAACAGAAGCTTGTGTCTCTTCGTGTGCCCATAAGAAGAAGCCACCGGCAAAAGAGAGAATAACTCCGACGGCGAGAATAATATAACCTAGAACCGGAACGGAGAAGACGAGACCCGTCGAAGAGGACAACGAGCAGATTGCGAATCTACAACATTGTTTTTCTTTGAGAGGGAACTCACCCGAGAATCATTATAAGGACAGCCCAATGCACCGTTTTGTGCTGTGAGAGGAGTTCTCGTTGCGGACACCAACTCTTCAACTGGCCACCTAAACTCATTGAGCATGCGAAGTTGTTTGAAGGAGACCATTGTCCATGCCGTCGGAGCCGTCCTCGCGTGGATGCGCCTTGTATCGAAGGACAATGACGCAGATCGAGACGAAGGTGTAAGCCATGAGGGTGCCGATGGAAAGGAAGTCCACAAGAGTGTCGAGGTCGAAGAGAAGCGCCATCACTCCGGCGAGGAGGGAGAAGCACATAATTGCATTCAGAGGAACCTAGAGATTTCTTCTAGGAGTCGGCTGAACCTGGGTTCTTTTGTTGACACGAGCGAGCCAGTGGAAGAGAAGACCGTCGTCCGCCATGGCATAGACGCACCGAGGAAGGGCGAAGAGGGAACCCGTCTGGGATAAGTTTCAGAAAGGAGAGAGGGCTCACAAGACTAGTGGTCATTCCACAAAGTGCTCCGATGGAGACGAGGATGTGAGCCCATTTTGTGCCCTTGGACTCGAAGGCATCCGAGAAGGCCGCCGACGCGTGCACCTACAAGTTTGCTCGGTCGGAGAGGGAAGACTCACGGTTTCGAAGGGGACCATGAGGGTGAGGGTGGCTGACATCATAATGTAGGATAAGGAGACGACGGCCATCGCAATAAATGTGGCCAAAGGAATTGATCTGTGCGGCTCTGTCAACCAAATCTCTTTTCCTCTTGAGAGACTCACTCTTCGCTTCTTCTCCAGCTGTGGCGATGCCGTCGAAGCCGGCATAGGCGAAGAAGCACGTCGCCGCACCTTGAAGCATTCCTCCGATTCCATAAGGGAAGAATCTGAAACATTGATGAGAGGGACTCTCAGAGTCACCTCGAGACTTCCTTGCCCTTGAAGACTAATGTTCCTTTCCAGTTGTCGAAGTCGGCGAAGGTGAGACCGTAGCTGACAACAAAGATGATCATCTGAAACCTAGACGAGCCAAGCTGAAGACCGAACAGTGAGATTGAGACAAGTGAAGAAAGAGTTGAAGTTGGTCGAGGACTTGGAGCCGATGGCGAGGAAGACCGAGACAACGGCGATAGCGAGGAAGGCGACGAAGTCCGGGTAGTCACCCAGCACTGCCACATGCTGAAACCACAATCTTCATTCTCTTTTTCAGCCTCTTGAGAGGCAAGCAGCTATAACTAGCTATGACCCTTGCATAGACAGAAGTAGAAACCTCGAAGTTGACGATGTGCTCCTCAGTGAAGTTGCTTATCCGATCTCCAGTGAGGGCATTCAGATAGCCAGACCAGGACCGGGCGACGGCGGCAGCGGCGAGTGAGTGCTCGAGGATGACATCCCATCCGATGACGAAGGCCCACACCTCTCCCACTCCTACGTAGGTGTAGGAGTAAGCACTGCCCGCCTTCGGGAACCTGAACAACTAGCCGTCCTTCTTCCTTCTCAATTGTTTTGTCTCCGAGAGAGGTTCGATTTCTCAGCAAGGAAGAGAGAGAGGGAGTACGTCGGGGTGAGTCCCCTTCTCTAGGTTGCACACCGAGAGAGAAGAGAAGCATCAAACGGACATCAGTCGAAGACGTCTTCCCCTTTCTGTCGACATGGTAGACTTCTCTTCTTCATTTCAAAGAGGAAGAAGAAGGAACCCAGTTCGGGGACCGTGACCGCACCACAGTTTGAGTATCGCGTTCATGTGTCTCTCACTGAGTGAGCGTTACCTGGCACCAAACTCGGCATAGCAAAGGGCCGAGAGAAGGGCTGCCACTCCAGCCATCACGAAGGAGAGCACAATTGAGGGTCCAGCAGTGTTCCTCACCGAGGCTCCTGAAATCCTTTTTTCAGTTCTTCCTTCTTCGTCGTGTTTTTGGACGTCCTTCATGGAGCTGATTCGGAAACGAGGAATGCGAGTTCAGCGAATCGTCTTCGTCTGTCTATCGAAACACTCCAAAACAAGGAGGAGACTGAGACATCTTCATCGTCTTCTTCTCTCAAATGTGACAAGAAGGCGAAGAGTCTTCAAAAGTCACTTCTTCAGTCACGACAAGATTACCCTCGAGCAGCGAGGGCAAAGCGATAATCTTGTCGAGATTAGAGTATTCCCTCACTTTGAGTCAACAAGAAGAGAAGAAAGGAGGGAGGAGGCACCTGTAACGACGTAGATGCCCGCTCCGATCATGTGGCCGATGCCGAGGAGCGTGATGTCGAAGGTTGTCAGACATCTCTTCAACTTCGTCACGAGAATGTTCGCTCCGTGATGCTTCTTCCGGAAGATCCGCCGCTCCAACGATGTCAGGCAGCCTCGAATATTCATCCTTGGTCTGAAGCAGGAACTTTTGTAGAAGAAGGAAGGAAGGAAACCAAGACATCAAAAAGTGAAAAGGAGGAGAGGTAATAAATCGAAGAAGAGGACCCCGGCAGCCACAATCGACGGCGGCGGCGAACTCGGCGGCGAGGCGGCAAAGCGATACCGGTCCGCGTCCGCCTTCTTCTTCTATGTTTCAGAGCGTGGCACTGGGACGAGAGCTGTGGAACTTGTCGTGTCACCCCGCCATCCCCTTTCTCCTCGCGGGGTCGACCACGACTGGCAGCAACAAGGGACACACTCAGAGACCTTTATGAGCACACTCCAAAGGGATTGATTCACTCCTTCTACTAGAGGGAAACGGGGATTGTAACGACAAGGATCAAGAGGGAGGGGGAGAGAAGAGGAAGTGGTAACTTGTACGATGGGACGAGGACAAGGGAGGAGAAGGCCCTCCTCGAAGGCCTTGTCGAGTGATGCGAGAGATGGTTTTGGGCGCTGTTTACTTGTGTGTCAGCATTCGAGGAGACCGTAAATAAGCCATCTCCCCCTCCTCTCCACAACATTATCCCGGAGCTGGCAGAATAACAAGAGTTAGAGGGCAACTGGACTCCCTCGAGGTGAGGAGAGGAGCACCTCGTCCTGGACTTGCCACCCACGGCGTCACAATATTTTTGATGACACGGGATTCTGAATCATTCGAAGACTTGTTGTTGTTCTCTCTCCCTCTGATTGATGTTTCAAGTAACGGTCCATTTCTCGCGACGCCGTCGATAAAGGAGTTTTCACAAAGCCGCGAGGAAGGTGTTGTCGTCAACGTCGTTGGCATTGTGTGGAAGGTTCGCCCATAAAGAGGAGAAACGCTGTGCCCGTCACGTCGGCCCGAGAGCAAAGAGCAACCTCTCGCTTCAACTCTTCCACGTGCCTTTTGAGAGAACTCTAGAGGCTTCGTCTTTATTCGACTTTTCAGAGAAAAAGCTTGCATGCGAGACCACTCGTACTGTCACAGGACACGACGAGCCAAAGACCTCGCGCTGCTTCAAGATGAGCACAGCCGACGCTCGTCGATGGCTCGCCTGCTCCCCAATTCGTGTAGGTGACTGCCTTCAAGGGTATGAGGAGAAGGACTCCACAGCTCACCTGCCCATCACTCCAAAACCAAGCACCGCTGTCGGAGTTCTCAAAACCATTGCGAATAGAGATCAACGAGGCTCCACGGTTCAAGAGCTTGCACTGATTGAGACTGTTCGACCAAGTCTCCCGAAAGCTCTTCGAGGAGATTCAAGATTACAAAGTCCGCATCGCGATAACACTTTCCGTTGATTGTCTTGGAGGGAGTCCAGCCCTGAGGACAAGATCCGGAAGACGAGGTCGTGAAGAGGAGAGCGAGCATGTGGAGGCGAGGGTCTCATTGAGGAAGCAGCAGAGACGATCGAAGCCGAGGATCTTCAGGCACTCTCCCAAGGGCACCCCAATATCACCACACACGTCCAATCGAAACAAAGCTTTCGATGATCCTTCATAGTATCCAGCAACTCTACTGTGACCGGCCATGGCCGTGATCGGTGAAGACGCAGGCACGGTGAAGGCTCTCATCTCGCCCACAGGCACAGCGCCGTCGAAGCAGTCACAGAGAAGAGCGTCGAGGCATTCGAGTTGTCTGTTATTCGTCGTCGGGTCGGGAGTGGGCAGAAGATCCGTGGGCGCCATCAACTTCTCGTTGAAATTGCACAAATCGTCCGCGCAGCAACATCTCTTCCTGCTCTCATGTCTGGAACTTATTCCATCCGGGTTACCACAGCTTCCCGCCCGATTCACAAGTGCATTTTTGGGCTGAGAGCTCGTTGTCGTTGGAGTACCAATAGGCGAAGCAGGCATCCATCTGCATGCATTGGTAGAGGTAGTCACCGGAGTAGTGACACCGAGGCGCCAGCTCGTTTGTCCTCATTGAAGCTGACCAGACCGGCAGCACATCGAAGGGACAAGACGAACCTCGATTGACAACAAAGAAATAGAAACATGACTCGCAATGGAAACTTCAAAGACAAAAACGAGGTGGAATGGAGCTTCAGATCAAGGAAAGACGACTTTCCTCGGTGCAACCACTAGATAAGACTCGTACTCGTGTCAGTCAGTGCCTTCTTCGGAGACACTCTAGCCTGAACGGAAGCAAGAGATTGACTGATGTACAGATTCCCGTCACGAAAAGAGCGCGAGAAAGATACTGTATAAAAATGCTCGCGAGCTCGTACCAAAATTTTCTCACGAAACTTTTCTCGCGAAACCTATAGGGCCAAGTGCGTTTGCAGCTGCTTCTCTGAATCGTCTCTCGTGTTTCTTTGTTGTCACTAAAATGCTATTTTGCAGTGTCGTGAAGCGTACCAGCGATGCCCGGAAAAGGCACTGGTTCCGGCTCGGACTTTGCTCCGTATGTTTATGGAACGCCACCGCCGACGGCATTATCGCTGCCGGAGCAGCTTCTTCAATTGGATAACGCCGTTGCGAGGATGATGGAGCGTACAAGCGTGATCGCAAATCTTGTCGACGAGGCATTCGGGTGAGTGTTTCGCGCTTTTCTATAGCGTAACGCTTGCAGTATGGGTCGTCCCCTGCCAGTCCGTGGCGATTCTTTCGATCGCGAACTTCAAGCGGTGCGTGATCGTTCAGCCAATAGACTTTGCTGTTTTCAGCAATCGCAGGGAGTCGCGAGCGGTGGCTATGCCACGCCGAGGGCCGAGAATAACGAAAATGATACGGCGCCGCCGGTTCTATCGCGAGAAGATGATGACGAGCAACATCGCAACATGGACGATTCACCGAACTTCTTTGAAAAATCAGAAGCGAAGAAAGTGGTGCGTTAGTCATCTGGGTCTCAACGCTGAGTGGTGTTTCAGCAGTCCGAAGATGACGAGGACAAGAGTGAGCAGAATGACGCTGGCGAAGAAGAGGCTGTTCCCGAGCAGAAGACGAACAGTCGACGCTCATCACAAAAGTCGAGGAAGACAAAGAAAAGGACAAACACGACCTCTTCCACTGAAATTCCTTCCAAGAAGATGGCAGTTGATGATGAATCATCGAATCTGTCACCAGACACTCCGAAAACACACGATGATGGGTATGAAGCGGATGCTTCTCAAGAAGGTTGGAAACACTTTCTAGTCATCTACGAATTGTTTTCCAGTGGACGAGAAGGAGAACGATATTAGTGGACAAGAAGTGGAGGAGGAATACACTGGTGACGTCGTCGTCGAGCGATACGTTTTCGAGAACGCGGAGAGCTCGTCGGAATATGTTGGTCGACTCGGAAACTTCATTTTCGACGGCGACGCTGATGTACCCTACACAGATCTGGTAAGATAAGTGGAGCTTTTTGACTTTTCAGCCGCATAATAAGCGCAAGTGGTTGCTAAAGATGCTTAAACAGCGCTACCCAACAGACAAAGCGAAGAACGTGGGCAGGGCAGTGAAAAAGCGTCGACAGCGCTTCTTCAAGACGATGGGTGAAATCAAAAAGTTCGTTGAGAAGCAAAGAGCTGCCGGTATCACGATCACTCAGACTGGAGGTTTGCTATTATCATATCCTGAAAGTGTTTAGCTAAACTGAATGGCAGCCTCGTGCCTGCAAACCTCGAATGGGAGGCCTTCATCGACAGCACCGACGAGTTCCAATACGGAAGTCGTCTTGCCACTCATCTTTGGCACGACATGAAGCCACCGCTGCAGGAAGGAGAACACTCGGAGGAGGACGAGGAGCGCATCGCGTATTTCCGTTTGGCTCTCAACGAGCGGTTCGTTTCTGCTTTCTTGTATTCGTGTTTCAGCTTCCCGACACTTACGAATGAAGCTGACGCTCGCTACAAGAATGTTGCTGAGAAGATCTGCAGCCGAGCGACGAAGAATTGAAAAGCTTTCTCCGCCGCTGATATTTCCGTCATTTTATTCAGTGCATTGTTCCAGCTTACTGTTAACTTTGTTGTTGAAGGTAACGATGTAGCCAACCAACCAATTCTACGGTTTCTGTAGTGGAATAAAGCTTCATTGAGATTTTCCAGAAGTTGTTTGAAGTCGATCTCGTTGAGAACTCATACCGTTTTACCAGTCTTTGCTGGATCAGCTTGAAAACAGCTTGGAAACAGTCAAAAATGGCCATTTTTGATTTCCAACCTGATAACGACTTGGAAACAAGCTGGTGAAAATTACCTGGGTTGCGCGAATCAACTTTCAAATCTAAGCAAACGTTAATTTGCGTACGAACTTGAGCAGAATAAATTGCGATTTCGGCTGACCTTCGAATGCCACGCTTGGCTTTTATTTTGCCGCGATGCATTGTTGCGACTTGTATCAAACAGGAAGGATAACCGTCGTTGTTTACAGAGATCGAAAGCTAGTATCGAGGCTTTCGGCAATGGAGCAGCTGTTAAGAGACCTGAAAAAGGAAGTTGATGTGGCGAGGTCTGATGCACATCAAGCCTCGAGTGCTGCAGAAAGTTGCGTTCAGCGACTGACAAATGTGCAAGCAAGAATTGTGTCTTTCGAAAGGTTTTGTTTCTTTTACTAGAATCTAGAGTTTAGTGAGATGCGAAGCGTCGCTACTCTTATCGAAGAGGAACAAGTGAAGAAAGACGCCGCCATGGTACGACTGTAATTTTTCATCAAGATCTCTTCAGAAGATGTCGCATGAAGAGGAACTCTTGAAAGAAGCTCTTGCTGTTTCGAGTGAATCCGACAATGATGGCAAGCATGCCAAGGTAAGAAGCTTTCGCAGGCAATTTCACGGTTTGTAGGAAACGGACAAAGTTTCAAATAAGACTGAGCATCACAAGGACTTCTCGGAGCTGACTTCACCGCAAAAGCAACTTATCGTTAGCGAGTCTTCTATTGACGACAAAACTGTAATTGCCAAAACCGAGGTTCGTTCTCAAACTTGTTTTCAATATGAGCTTCAGGAGAGAGAGCAAGAACACTCGGTGTCTTTGGCGGGAGTCTCGGTTGATGCCACGGAAGAAGTCTCTCATTCAACACCTCATGCAAAGAACCGCGCTCGTGTTAGCCGCAAGAAAAGTGTGCAAGCGACTGGTTTGATAAATGTCTCCTCATTTTATAACCATTTAGAGTCGGCAAAGAAAGGCGTCGGTGATGAGGATAAGGCCGAGTCGCCAACAATCCATCCACGCAGATCGTCGCGCGTGAGATCTTCGGAGACACTGGTCGTGGCTGCATCAAAAGTTGACAAGAAGAAGTCTACGGAAAATCGAGACAAAGGTTTGAGTCGTGCTATAAAAATGCTTCAGAAGTCGTGGAAGCAAAGGTCGAAGATGCTAAAACGGACGTTTCTCTTCCTGGCAATGGTTCGTTGAAATACTTTGTTGAATTGTTCAATAGAAGATACCGGAGGTGACGAGCAGAAGGAAGCGCAAGAAGGAGAGAGTGAATATTCTGCTGACGAGGACGTCGAAACAGCTATCTTTGTGAACACCGAGTTGCTCAAGGACTATGCAAAACATCTCGCAAATTTTATCTTCTACGAGGATCCACCCAATGTTTCTTACAAGAAATTGGTATTCATTTCGTAGAAGCACAATTTCTTTCTAGCCGCTAAACAAGCGTCGCTACCTGGAGAAAATGGCCGAGGTTCGCTATCCAGTGTTTAGAGAAAAGTGGCACGGATTGATTGCGCCCTATCGCGCTCTTGTCTTCAAGCGAATCGAGACTATCAATGCCAAAGAAGAGGAGTTGCTCGAGAAAAGAAAGCCCGTTTCGCGCAGTGGAGGTTGAGTGTCTTTGTCAAGAAATCACATTGTTTAGAGCCTCTCAGTGTGGCGTTTGTCTCGGCGAGTCGGGAGACAGAGGCCTTCATTAACAGCGGCAATGAAACTGTCTATGCGTCACGTCTTTCGGCCATTCTCTGGCCGCGTGGAGAAGTCCCGGCGTTGTCAGAGGATGCTGATCACGAACCTCGTGATCTGGAGCGTTTCAGTTATCTCAAAGTGGCACTCAATGAAAGGTGCATTTTGTTGCAACATTTTCCCTGATCTTGATTTAGATTTCCGGTTGCGAAAGATGATTCCGAAGAACGATTTAAGAAGATACTCAGCAAGGTTCACAAGATGAACACTGTCAACACCCCGGAGGGTCTCGAAGAAGTCAAATCTCGCCGCTCGTCAAAGGCAAAGAAGGATCAGGCAACAACGCCCACTTCGTCGAAAAAGCGTTCACGCGCTT
>JAQIXL010000795.1:0-24749 GCA_034700245.1 Poikilolaimus oxycercus
TGAGATGCTAATTCACCGAGCGTTCAGGTGGGAAAATTGAAGGCGCTGCTGTCATGGGACTCTAGTTTTCTGAGTCTAATCAGAGCTAAGAACTGAGAAGGAATTTGGCTGTTACAAACTGAATGGGAATTTGTCACCGTTTGACGACAGCGATGAAAGTGGCGCGGGTTGCATTTCTTTTTTCTACAGGGATAGAACGTTGCTCTGATTAACGGCGTGGCAGCAGCACGGATTTCATTTCAAAAGGTTTTGAACTGAACGTTGACCACCAAAAAAGCTGTTGTTGTCAAAATGTTCTGAAGTCAAACAATTTCTGCGGAATGCACCACGAATAATGGCAACTCTTGACGAGTCAGATGCTTCAAACCCGGGCGCAAAAGAATTATGAGAGGGCGTCCGGCAACTCTTTTCGGGCCCGAATCCCCGATCCTCGCGAGTTGAGACGGTGCTCGGAGACTCGGCGGAGTCTCTCTCCGAACTTCAATTACAATAGAATAGAATGTTTGGCAGGCAGCGCCACAGTTTCAACTCTTCAAGAGTTGCAATTCTGGCTGTTGTCATAGGATGCTAGTTGAATGCTAGCAAAGTCATCAAAAAGTACAAAAAGGAGCAACAACGCGATGACAACGTTTAGGAAGATCTCCTTGAAAGTAATCATTGTGCAGTGTGTACAAGATTCTTTCGATTGTCGTGAAACCGCCGTCTTTCAACCTTGGTGATTCTTCATGTCAACAAGTTGCTTTTTCGGTGATGTTTTCAAAAACTTTGAAGGACGGTGCCTGGAGGATCTTGAAATAGGAAAATTTCGCGAGTAACATCATGGTGGTAGCATTGACGAACAAGCAATTGTTACTGGTGGAGTTGATGGTGTCAACGAAGTTGTTGGGATCGATAAGACCGTCTCCTCTGCCGTTTCCCAGTCGTCTTCACAAAACTCGAAATTTTTGGACAGAAAGAATAGTATGTTTCGCTATTCAAACCGTTGGTCCTATCTGTTTGCCACTGTGGTTGATCTTGGCCGCCAGCATCTCCCTTTGTTCTTCTTCTATTCTTCCAGCTCCCTCGCAGTACATAGCACTTCTCGAGGCTATTTTTTGTGCAACTCGTTGGTACGACGAGGCGAACCTCCCCCATGTGCACTTCTCGAGAATGTTCTTCTGTGATTCTGCACTCTGGACTCGACGGTTTCAAGCCGAGCGGAAATCCTCAGTCACGCAAGTGGAGGAATTCCAGGTACGTGGGGATCACGCAATACCAAGACAGTCGCCGTTTCAGCTGTCGCACTTCCGGTTAGTTTATTGTTGATGATAATTGCATGAAGATGCGGTTCAAAGAAACAAAGTGTCCGGTGAAGTCTTTTCGGTTCCATCGGCAATCGCATCGTTTCCCGGTCTTCATGATTTTTGATAATTGACTTGGTAGAGAACAGAGAAGAAACGCTCGGCATTCAACGGTTTCTCAGTCTCAGAAAATAAACGAAATGGTGTTGTGCCATTGTTACGTACGTGCCGTCCACACATTTGTCTTTGGAATTTCGCGCGAACAGCACCTTGAAGATGAGAGAGCGATGAGTGGTGAGCATTTTCATCAGCAGTGTCGCAGTGAGAGCAAAATTGGTATTCGGCCCCCCCCCCCCCAAAGAGAGCTTTCATCAAAAAGTTGTCATCGATTGTCCCTTCCGGTACGGATTCAACCTTCGATGGGGAACCTTATTCAAGTCCAATACATCAACTCTGTGAGCCATTTCCGAGAACTAATTTTCATTAAAATGCGCTTCCCCAGTGTGGCGAATGCGCCCAATGAAAATCCTCAAGGAGCGGTATTTTGTATTAGTTTGCCCCAAGCCGTTCCTCCCCTTGCTCTTCTTTCCTCTCTCCTCAGTGCAGCGTTTTCTGTTTGCTCACTGCTCACACTTCTCCGCGTCGCCCATCATCGTCGTTCAAGTTCAGATCAACGTCTGGTTTGCTTGATTTCTGGTCTCTTAAAGTTCTCAGTGAGGTTGAGGTTTCAAGGCTACGGGAAAGAAGACGCACATTCCAAATGCCACTGATCGGTGGGCCAGATTAACGATGCAAATACGCAACACTCTTTGCTCTTATTCGTGATAGTCGATGGAGAAAGTCGAGAGGGCAACAAACAGAAAACAAAAGTAATCAACAACGAGAATGAGAGCATCTTCCATGCCTCACTTCCCGTAGTGTCTCGCTTCATTCACAACTCCGTCGACTTCTGTTAAATTTCTTAGAAAGCTCTCCACTCCGTTCTTCAAGAAGCAATATTTGTGAAAGATGAGCAAACCTCAACAAAACTTCCATGAGTAGTGCTCCATTGTCGAAGACGGTCTTCCAGTTGAACCTTTGAGAGGGAGGGAAGACGGACGATGTTGAAGAATTCGAACTGAGTGTCTCTTGAAGCATTGCGGAGGAAGGGGAGGTTGAAGTAGTGCTCGGCTTGGACGATCAGGGCAAGAGAGACGACGACGATAACAAGGCTTTGAGGCATTTTTACACGGCAACAGGAAAGAGAGGCTTTTATACTCGGAAACTGTCACTATTTGCTCTTCTTCTTTCCTCAACTTCGGTATTTTGAGCACTTTGATGACTCTCCGTCAGAGTAAGACACAAAGGATGAATCACCGTAAACCTTCAGAGTCTCTTCTCCTACCCATTTCTTCAAGTTGTTTCACTCCCGTTCGAGACGATCCACGGAGATGGCACTGGGCGAGGTTGAACTTATTTCGCGCTCATGTACATCGCTTCCAAATTGTGGGCGCGGACCGGCTTCATCTTTCTACTCACATTGAAGCAGCTAAATTCCAGCGGTTTCAGGATGAGCGATACCTTTGTGCCATCCTCACTTCAATGAAACCGGAAGTTGAAGCAATGTGGATTGATCCAATACGCTGCCTGTCACCTCATGCTTGATGGATATAAATGCGACGACTGTTGGACACCTTACTTACGTTAGAATTTTCTCCAGAGACACTCTCAACATGAAACCGAGCTCTCAAAACTGAGAACACTAAATGAAACACAGTACAAAAGAGTTTTGTCGCCTATGTGCGCTGTCTACTGATCACTCAGCTTGCACAACCGCAGATTTTCGCTCATCTTGAAACCGTCGAGTCCAGAGGGCAAAAGCAAAGAAGAACATTCTCGGGAGGCGCCGCTATCTGCTGCGCGTCCGGGAGGGGCGTTCCGTCGCACTAATGAGTTGCACGAAAATAACCTCGAGAAATGTTATTCCGAGAAGAGCTGGAAGAAGAGAAGAAGGGCAAGGGAAAGAGGCTGGCTGAGGAGGGTAAAGAGTAGTCGGTTTGATGTAGGAATGAGAAGGAAAAGTCTTTCAATTTGTCGAAATTAGCGAGACCAATGAGCCGCGTTCGCCATTTTGATTTCCGTTGGTCTTGGAACTCAACAATACTTGAACGTCGACTGGCTTTTGACAAAACTTTTATTTTTAGTGCACAATTTGAAGCCGCGAATCTAATGACTTGGATTGAAGAGGACTTGAGCCTGTGCAGAAACGCGATAAAGTATGTAGCCGGGGCGATGAGCACAATGCGCCATCCAACGCGTTGGTTTGAAATGCGAAACTTGAAACGCATTAATGAAAGGATATAGTTTGCTGACAAGTCTGATCATTGCTAACGCCGACAAGAGATTCGGCTGTTTCGATCTGATGGAGAATAAGTGACCATTTAGCGACTGCAATCCTTGTGACACGGACATTCGTGCTTGTGCTTTCTTGAGAACTTCAAATTGGAGACGAGAAGAAAGAAGCGTGCCAAAGCAAATTCGAGAACCCATTCAACTTTTCGTTTCTGCAGCCAGTTTACGGCTTCAAACGTTTCGTGAACTATAATACCAAACTTCAGGTCTCCAGCGTATTCAAGCGTGCTTTTGGCGTTCCCCAATCTTTGCATTGGAGAAATCGCGAAACGCGGAAGACTAGACAAAGTTTGAGTCAGCAAATTGCACGCCATTGAAGTATGCACCATCACCTGCTGAAATTGTTATATTCGGGGTGGAAGCTTGAAGATGGAGACCTGAAGTTTGGTATTGTGTCACTGCCGATTCTCCCATTAGTGAAGATCTCTTCATTCAAGAGACGGCACTTGCAAAAACCCACGAAGCGAAGCCCCTCAAGATCTCGGAATTCAGCGGTTTCACATTCTGCGAATCAGCTGTTCGCTGTAATCGCTCCACTTCGTCTTCTCTATTTGCGGGTTCTCAACTCTTGTAAGAATTGCAGATCTTGTCAGAGTTCGAGAAGCGCCTAGTTGTTCAAAGTTGATCGAAGTATGGTCTCAAGAACTTCAAATGCCGCTAGAAGAGAGTTTTCATCAAAAAGCTGCCCATCGATTGTTCCTTCCTGCACAAATTAAACCTTCGATGAACCTTCTTGAAGTTCAATCCATCAACTCTTTGAGCCATTTCCGTGGGTAGTGCGCTTCCTCAGTGAGCCGTTTCATCATTTCCCTTTCAGCCTAGACAATTGGAGGCGCTAATTCACCCAGTTGCCGGTAATCGAAACTGAATGTGGAGTTTTCTGAGATAAATCACAGCTTACAGCCAAGAAGGGGTTCGACTGTTTCGAGCCGAATAAGAATTTCTGACCGTTCGGCGACGTTAATGATTGGGTCGCAAATCTTCTTGTTGAAATAAAGGTCTCGCTCAGATGACGCTTCCAGCACTCAATCATTCCGTGTTGCATTGATGTGTCGCTTATCGGTTTCACACTAGAGACAGAAGCTGACAATTTGAACACGGTTGCGAAACGCTTCGTTCCTCTTGCAATTTCTTCGATCTTTTACTCATACACGTGTGTTACGAGCATTTGCGATGCCTAACTGATGAGACGCGGGGGTGTTAACCACGCTACAAAAGCTTTCTGATTCACGCAACGACATTTTTTAAAACGCTGAGTTCGCGGTTTCGTTGAAAAACTTATACTTGCCGAAAATTGCAAAAGTTTTCCAACTTCAAATGCGCATATCTCTGGTTTTTGATTTTTCTAGAGAAATCCGTCAAAAGCCCTTGATAGATGGTCATTCACTCTTGCCTATCGTCGAAGTTAGAAAAAAATTCCCAGATGTATTTTCGACGAATGAATGCTTGAAGTTCGCTACTTCGAGCACCTTGGCCGGACTCCAAAAAGTTGGAAATTTCTTTGCCGCTAAACGGCATCGGATAGAGCACGCGAAGAAATCCTAGATGCTTTTTACAGCTTTCCGAAAGACCTCGAAGCATAAAAGTACGAAAGCGACAAAAGTCGTCATGGTAAGAAAATTCGAACTTGCGAAAATTTGCACAAGTCCGCATGGGACTCTTTGCTGGTACGACATAATGGTTTGCTGCAACTAGATTTGGAGAATCTGACAAGCAAAAGCTTGGGAATACGAAACAGGAGAACATTTGCATTGCACCAGCGTTCTTCCATAGCACAATCAATAAACGTGTTACTTCTTCAACCTCTCGTGAAACGTTCGAGTCACAAGATTGCAAATTTGAACAATCAGGCGAGACTTCTGAGGAAAGTTCTAATGGCAGACAGCATCGTCAAATTGTTTGTTGAGCACAAGTTCCAACACCGCAAAAAAGAAAACGCGGTAAACTTCAGTGCTTGCAATTCAAATCATTTTGAAGCCGTGGAAATGTTGCTCATTGAAAAAGCTTTGACCGACTCGAAAAGCTGTGAAGGTTCCCTTCAGGACACTTCGCTTCGTGAGATTTGGGTGAACGAGGTTCTTAACGCCAATTTGAGCCGTCTTTCTCTGAGTGCTGCGCAGTTTCAACACGTCTTGTGCTGCTCCAAGTTTTACTCTCTCTCTCTCTGGTTCCAAGGCGAAATCACTCGCCGACGAAGCACTTCACAATTGATGCAATTCATCTTTCAAACTCTCTGACTATCGATTCCCCGGTGAATGTGCTTCATGAAGCTGGTGAAACATCCTTTCGTCTGCCTGAAAGCGTATTTCACACCTGGACAAAATTGATTGCAAGAGCTGAAAGCGACTTGAAACACAACCTCTGTCGCGGGCGTCTTGGACAAGGCTACTCTCCTTCTCTTCTAATTCTCACACGGTGTCGGAATAAAGGCTTCCCTTTAATGTTGCAGGAACCCGAATAACCTCCTCAGCTTGATATCAATGAAGTGCTAACATTGAACTTACTGGTTAGTTCTGAAGACTTCATTTAGCCCTGTTCGATTCTGAGACAATGTCCGACGGTACAGCGCTGGCAGAGAAATACGGCGTTTTCACAAGGACGTGGATTCAGTACAATAGGAAGCGTGGCTTTTACTGAATTTGCAGTTCCAATGAAACCGAGACGTTGGTGGTGAGATGAATTTCAATGCACAGAACAATCATTTCAAACTTTCAGTTAAATTTCAAGAACATTTGAAGAGCACATCTCAGTCGGCGAATTGATCAGTGGCAAGATTTTCTTTCTTTGTGCACAAATTGAAACCGAGAAAGAAATGGTGATTAGAAGAAGACTGGCATTCTGGTGATGTGAGGCCAAAGGTTCTCCTCGTACCGCAATCAGACAAACGCATGGCTTCATCAACGTGAAACACAAGATTTCAAGTCGTTGGGCTTCATGCGCAACACTTGAAGTTGTGTGAATTCGATACTCAATCCTATTAAATGTAGCCTCCTTAACGTCGTAACAAACTTTCAGCCCATATCAAGTCAGCGCGAAACTCCCGGAGAATTTGAAGCGGCAGACTGGACTGATTGTTGAGCACGAACAACATTCGAAGACATTTCAACTCGTAAAGCGTCAGCGCCGACGATTTCAGGGCAGCTTGAAACCGCAGCTCGCTTTTGCAACGACAAAGATGTGAAAGTTGCGTTTGCCATTGAGTCTAAAGCATCCATCCTTCAGCGCTTACTTATTCCAGGCTAAACATAAAAACCCCGGGAGATATGAATTGTAAAGGCAGGTAGAATCAACGAACTGGTGGATGTTGATGGCAACTCACCTTCAACGGGATGGCAACATGTGAATCAGCAGCGTTCGCAATTTAGGAGAATTTGAAACCGCCGTGTAATCGCTCGCACAATATTCAGCGTCCGTTGGTATCTTCGACTCGAAGCGCTTGCAAGCAATGGAACTAGCAACGTCGACACGCACGAGGGTAATGTCGCACAGAGCCTCTGCTCAGCTCACGGTTATCGCAGAAAGAACGAATCTCATGCAATGCAAGGAGATGCCATTGTTAACGAGTTATCGTATGATGATGAACAGCTAGCTGTTCATCATCATACGATAACTCGTAGCTACATCTGGCGCCCAACGCACGCTAATTCGGACATTCAACTTCAGCTCTTAATGAAACCGACAATTTGATGCAATAGCGTTCTCACTACATAACCACGACTCACCCCCTCCTTTTGGTAAATTGACCCAGCGCGCCGAAGGCGGCGGCGGGCACGCGCGCGCCCGCCAGTTGGGCAAACATTAAGCATACAATGAGTTTCAAGTTGAGAGAAGATATCGTTGAACCTGTGTTTCGCGCAGAATTTGGCGGTTTCGGTGAGAGTTGAAAGGAGCGCAATTTGGCAGCTGAACGATCATGCCGCAGAAACGCTCTTTGTGCATACTTGAACATCAAATTAGACCATCTTTTACTTGTTGCTACCCAGTTTCAATGCGTTTTGATCATGAAGGTTCATCAACAAGTTTCGTCGGTGGTGGGATGAAGATGACAAGAATTTCGTTTGAACGCTTTTTGTCCTGAAAGTCCTCTGTTTTGCGCTCTTCACTTTAGTGACTAGTCGGATTCACGGAGGCTTCAGCGATTTTCCCTTTTCGGGCTTCGATTTCAAGTTCCGAATTGCGTCGACTGCATTTAGAAGGAATCAACTGGAAAACTTCAACTGTGTTCGAAACTACAATTGTTTCGACCCTCTTTAATCATAAAAGCTGTGAAACGCACAACTGAGACTATTTGAAAGAGTTGCTACAAGTTTAGTGGAACGTGGCGGTTTTAGTTCTCGAATATCTTTGAGCCTTGAATGCGTGTGGTTACTTTCTTTCCTTTCTATTCTCGCTTGGTAAATGAATGACGAAGAGAAGAGGGAAGCATCTCACTCCTGGCAATCCTCCAACGCCAGCTTCTCACGAGGTTCTTGATGGGGATGTTCGTGTGCTTTCGAAACAAGCGATTCCAAACGAAGTGGAAGAATGAACAGCGGATTTAAAAGTACTACCTCAGGCGGCCGTTTCAATGTTTCCCTTTAGCCGCAGCAAATCAGGGAGGCTAATCTGCCGAGCGTCCAACTGGGAGAATGTGGATATATTGTGAATTTTGCGTCATCACTTACCGTAGTATGAAGACCTCGAATTGAGTGTCTCTTGAGGCATTGCGGAGGAAGGGGAGGTTGAAGTAGTGCTCAGCTTGGACGACCAGGGCAAGACAGAAGACAACGAGAACAAGACTTTGAACCATTTTTGCTACGGCAACCGGAAAGAGTTTTACACTCGGAAACTTGCAGTGCAAGCTCTTTATTACGAGATGCAAAGCAATGAAGGGCTCGCATCATAATGCGTCACTTTCAAGGGTGGTCAAAGCGATCGTTCACTTCGAACGCGTCCAACGATATTGGTTAGGTGGTTAGGAGAAGGGAACATGAGCTCAGGTGAACTTTCACTGGTTTTAAAGTTAGCGTGACACCAAGATGCCTGCGGAGTGATGAATAACAGTGTTGCAGCCCTTGTGATGAAGTCAACAATTGAGTCCTGACCTTTCACTTCAAGAAGAAAACGTCTCTAGAAAAGGAGCATTGTTCGATGAAAAGAGCTTGCTTCTTTGTGGTCAAATTGAAACCGCGAATCAAAGGAGCCGACATAGCTCTGAATTATGATCAGATGAGCATAAAAGATTGATGCAATGTGCAACATCGTTTGAAATTAAGAAAAACCTGAAACTGTCAGATTACTGGTTTGCTGTAACTGGATTTGGAGATTCGGAACTCCAACGGAAAATGGCACACAAACGGCACTTACAATCGGCCCATCATTTCCTACCCAAAGTCGTTTGTCGTTTCATCGAAGCTTTTCTCTTTCGCTGATCATTTAGCACTCATCCAGATGCATTCTTCTTCCTTCTTCTCAATTTCAATCACCTAGTCTTCCAGACCGTTATTCGAGTGTCTCGCTACAAACGGAAAACGTTCACCATCTCTTGAGCCGTCAATTTTAAATTAGTACAGGTATGCCCTTTTTGAATTGTTTCATATCACCGTTTCTGCAGAATTCCAAAACTATACTTCTGAGGAAGAAGGAAACGATTGAGGGTCTGTACCCGTCGCAACGAAGAATGCCGGCTCTCGAACTCAGACCGTTAATAAGAGGGGCGAAGAAATTCCCTCTTGAAATTATGAACCAACTACCTGAGGAACACTTTGCACACAGTTTAGCCCTGCCGATTATCGATCACCACTTCGTCTACACCTGACATGAAGTAAACTTGAAACGGACGATTCGTGAGATTTGAAACTGAAGTCCGCAACGACAGCGACTTCTGTTCGTGCACACGAAGCCAATCGAGTGCATCTTCTCTGATTCACTGCGTGATCGTTGAAGCCATCTGCGATGTATCGACTGCTGAACGACAAGCACGAATGCGCTAAGTCGACAATCGAGAAGCTTCGTTGAAGAATGAAGGACGATGAAAGATTGTCGATCAAGAAACACGCGAACATTTCTAATTAATCTGAAACGGAGAAGCGCTACCAACGGCGGGCAGCACTTTTTTTTCGCAGATCGTCAAAATGCTAACCTAAGGACGAATGGAGGAAAGATGAGATTGAAACTGAGGCCACCTCGCAATATGAGCTTCATTTCCTGTCGAAGACGTGCATGATCTCGACTTGAGCGTCTCTCACTGGCGATGCAGAAGAATTTTTTGTTGTTATTGTGACAGCATGGCGATCTCAGCATGTATTTATTGTGAACGAAGATCTCAGCCGGCATGTATTCGCAAAAGACGACCCATTTTGGTGTTCAACTGTGTCCGCAAGAATAAGCGTCGCTTGTCGAAAAGTGTCCACTTTCAATTCTTCTCGAAACCGCGAAATTCATTACGCAAAACGCATGTCTATTGTAGCCCTTTCACTTGACTCGGAACTGAAGCGATCTGAAATCTCGTTAACTTTGCATATCCTCTGAATCGTCAGAACCAGAACCGTGGCCATGGTCGACCACAAGGACGCAGTCGTTTCAGTCTTTCCGTATGAGTCGAAACAATTTGAGAGGATAATTCGCAAAGCCCGGTGATCGAAAGTGAAGAGACGTCGAGTTTTCGGATGTGAGATTGATCACAGCTTGTAGCCAAGAAGGGATTCGGCTGTTTCAAGCTGAATGGGAATTTCTGACCGTTAGGCGTCGGCAATGTTGCGAATATCTCGTTGAAGAAAAGTCTCGTGTAGACGACGCTTCCAACACTCACTCATTCCTTGTTGCTTTGATGTGTCGTTTCTCCGTTTCAATCTAAAGGCAAAGCTGAACTATTTTCAGCGCTGCAATGCCTGTGCTTGATTTCGTTCTTTCCAAATGCGATTGAAATGGAGCAGCCTTCCACACTTTCCAATGCGATGCGACGTCCTCTCCCATGTCAACTGGCAATGCTGCGGCGCTTGGTCATGCAATGAGTTGTTGTTGGTGGTTTGATACAGCTGGGACTCGCAGCTAATGCACGTCAATTCCGATGAGCGTTTTGTGCTGTTGGAGAAACCGACAAGCCACAAGTCAAGTACCAGCATTCTTATGCAATCTTGAGTGGAAGGAAGACCTGATTGGCAGTCAAAACTTCTCGCTCTGGCTCGATCCAACAAAACATTCTCTCGTGATCAACGTAACACTCGATGAAGTCCATTCGGAGACAACTCGGTCGTCTTGCATGCACGTTCGCAATTTTCCAATAGGGAGGCGAACTTTTGTGCAAGACTGCAGAGCAGACCTAGGGCATAGGAAAGCGAATTTTAGTGGCGGACTGAATCAACGAACTGGTTCTTGAGGGCAACTCATCTTCTAGAAACGTGATCAATACGTTGTCTTCATGAAACTTTCAAAAAAATATTTCTAAAATGTGCTCTTATCTGTTTGATCTGTTATTTATGTCAACAAAAAAGTAGAAATTGTCGTCTTAATCACTTGAGGGTTTCAGGCCTTGCATTTCCAGCGTGAAAAGCGGCAAAAAATTCAATCGAAGGAAGCGAGTGATTCCAGCCGCATCGCGATCAGGAGAGCTGCGTTGCTGTGTGTGTGCCAGGTCGACGGCGGCTCTTCCTACGCGCGGCGATGGCGGCTGCGGCTTCCCCTCATCGTGTGGCGAGGGCGACGACAATCGGCGGCATCTCTCCGGCGAATGATGAAGGCGGCGGCGGGGGAGAGCGCTGGAGAACACGACCAGTCGACGAGGACGAATGAGGAAAGACCAGCAAATGCCGGCAAACCAGCTTTTCGGGGACCGATCAAACACGCGAACACTACGGGAATTATTTCTTTATGCAATTAGCGTGCCAGCTAAAACTGCGAGTCAAAGAGGTTGACTGGCTTCTCAATCAACTGGTTCAGATTGATACACGGTCGAGTCACTCCTTTCGTTTCTTCTTTTCCTGTCGTTCCTGTGTTTCACCTTTCGCAAAAACTCTGCCTATAGTTGAAGTCAAAATTCTCAGTGAAAGGCATTTCAACGTAAAGACGAACGGAAATTGCGGCGGAGCGTTTAGAAGATAGCGATTCAGGTGCCATGCTTTGGAAAGTTTAGTAGCTGAAACCTTTAGAAACTTTCAGAGCATTGAACTGATTATAGAGAGGCTAATGGAGGAACAAATCAGATGGAAAAACCCAATTGGAAAGGGTATTATTGCCAACAAATGCGAATGAACTTATTGTTCTCTTGAAACTGAAGACTCGCGAGTTTGAAAGAAAAGACTCAGAGGCCACTTTGGTCATTCATTATTGACAAAGACTCTTCGTGGGAACGCACCGAATTCTGCAGCAAATCTTCAACGCTCAATTACTCGGGATGAAACCGAGAAACTCGTTGAAAAGCAAATTGCGCCGAAATGAACTCAACAACCGAACTGCACAACTGATTGTTCAACGAAATGAAAAAGAGAGTCGCGTGAAGGTCCCTTACTAGTGGCACTTTGCAGACACAAACTAAGATCGAGAACCTGAAACCGCTGAATGAAGAAGCTAACGAATTGTTTCGTTTGCATCTCGTGAACCTGGCGACTCGCAAGTTCTCAGTGGTGAGAAAAACAAGCAAACTTTAGCGTGATGTAGCGATGAGGAAGAAACTGACGTTTTCTTTAGTGTGGCAGCAAACTTTTGACATGTAACAAATCGGTGCAAAACCGAGAAGGTGCTATTTCCCAAATGATTGCCGAGCCCAATCGCCCTTGGCAAGGCAAACGTGTTGACCGCGCGAGTTCCTGCATTTCAGGACATTTTGAAACCGCTGACGAACACCTTGATGTTGAAGTTGCTCTTGAAATTGGAATTGAACATCAGACTGCGAAATCCTGGAATGAATGGCGTTCAGGACGCGTTCAGAGCACTTCGGTTTGTGAGATAAGGGAAGAACTATCCGATGATGAGGTGTACATTGGCTCGTACATACTCCAACTTCTGAAACATGAAGATGGAACTTCTAAGAGAACAAACAAGCTCCTCAAAGTCAGCGCCAAATGGAGGAGAACCGTCGTTTCCTCACTTCAACGAGACAAATGATTTGGAGACGGTCGATCTTTCAAGATTAAGTTGAGAATGGTCAGCTGTATGAAGGTAGAGAAACCGAGAAACTGTGGCATGGTATTGAAACCTCCTCATGAATATTCACTGACGTCAGAGAGGGACTGATATTGTGGTCACCCATGCACGGATGATCTTCAAGTTCTCTTGAAACTGTAGACTCACAAGATTCCAAAGTTAGTGAAAGTTAGTCGGGCTGCAGCATGCAGTCGCGTCACAAAATGCATCCGCCGGAATCTTCATAACACAGCGACAAACTTTCAGCGCGAATGTATTCAACGTGAAACCGAGAAGCATCTGAAGAGGTGAATTCGGTGCCCAATGGAAGCAACAGCCAGACATCAGCATTACTTGACAAAATAGAAACGAAGCCACAGGCGTGGCTGTTAGAAAATCCAAGAGCGCCTGGAGAAGTGAAAGACGCTGCCTGACAAGATGGGCAAGTTATTGTAAGAATCTGCTTTGCAATTGCAATCGTTGCACAATCAATTCTTGAAATGCTTGAAGCGAAACTATGCAATATCACGTCATGCAACACGCCGTCACTTCAGCATCTCATGAGACTGGCAACTCGTGGGAATTTCACTCGAGGGAAATTTCTAAAATTCCACGAGACACACTAGGGAGTTGACGAGTAAAAGTTGTTTCCGACAAGCACAAGTCTGCATCTAGTGGATAACCAAGCTTGCGCCGATTTCCAGTGTTTAGACTCATCATCATAAAGGAGATGATGAGTCTAAACAAGGAAGAGATCATGATGATGTTGTACAGTGCGCATCCCAAAGGACAACTTTCGCCTAAATAACCAAGAGCTGTGTATGCGCCTCGTCTACTGCGTCGCCACACCTGAACAGAAAGAGAACTCGTGATTGGATTTGAAACTGAAGTTCACAGCGGGAACTAATCATGACGTGAACACAGAGAGAATTTCATCTCGTCTTCGTTCTCTGTTGGATGCCAAATTGGGCTGTCATTAACCTGACATTGCAGTTTCAAGGCGTCCTGATCACTTTCATCAAGCACATTACTCCACGAAATGGTGGCTAACGATTTCATTTCAAAAGGTGTCAACCTGAAAGCAAGCTCGATTAGATTATTCATTCTCAACGGCAGCTAGCTGTTTCCCGTCAATCTCAAAGCAGCTGTTGTCGAAGATGAGCACTAAGAAGTGGACGAAGAGATTTCGAATTCAAGTGAGCAACCGCGAGGAAGACGCGCGCCACGCGCAACTCAGAGTTGCCTGTCCAAAGAGAGAAGGGTCAAGATAGGAATCTGAAGAGCTAACAGCAACAAGGCAGGGATTTTTGTTCTCCCTTTTGTCATGCTGCCCGTTCAAAACAAGAAAGTGGGCGTGAGTTAGCGGATGCTTCGAAATTGTATCATGAACGCTTGAAAACGTATCTAATTTGTTCGCTTGCTGGCTGGCTTCTCAATCTTGGCTCAGATTGGTACACGATCGTGCCTCTCTCGTCTTCCTTTTCTGTCGCTCTTATGTTTTAGATGTCAGTCTTCGCCTTCCCCTCTTCCCCCTCTCAGCGCCTGCGAGAATAACAATAAACAAGGAAGCCGTCCCCTTCTCTGTTCGAGAGCATTCGGTCAATTCCTGTGAAGTCCATTGAAATTAGCGGAGTGTTCTGTTCGGTGAGGGACGTTCCCAAAAATCAATGTCTCGTCGTAAAAACTCTGCGTATAGTTGAAGTCAAAAGTCTCAGTAGAAGATATTTCAACGTAAAGACGAAGGGAAATTGCGGCGGGACGCCGATGAGACGCTAATGGAAGAACAAATGAGATGAAAAAGGGAACGCATTATGGCCAGCAAAAGCGAATGAACTTGTTGGTCTCTTGAAACTGAAGACTCGCGAGATTTCAAAGAGAGGCCACTTTGGTCATTCATTATTGACAAAGAAACGCAATCAATGCAGCAAAAAATCTTCAGCGGTTAATTACTCGAAATGAAACCGAGAAACTCGTGTAAAGGTTAGTTGAAGTGAACCAGAGAGCAGCGAAGCATCCAAATAAACAAAAATTATAACTTCAAGACTCGCCACCTACTGAGGGCACTTTGCACACGCAAACTAAGACCGAGAACCTGAAACCGCTGAATGAAGAAGCTAAGGAATTGTCTCCTTTGCGTCGTGAATTTGAGGATAAAACTGCCCCGGCGAGGTTCTCTTTAGTGCGGCAACAAACCTTCGGCTTGCAAAAAATCGGCGTGAAACCGAGAAGAGAAAGTGCGTATTGTGCTGCCTGATTCTCTAAATGATTAACGAGCGCAAACGTCCTTGGAGTAACAATGTTGTTGAAACGTTGCTCTTGAAATTCGCATTGAATGACAAACTGTGAAATCCTGGCATGAACGGCAAGCACGATCGTTCCAATATCCACGGGCTGACCACCAATAATTCATAGAAAGTTGAAACCAACAACTGGCAGCACTTTGCAAAATGTGAAACTGGCAGCGATCAGGACGGTTCAGAGCGCTTTTGTTTGTGAGAGAAAGGGAGAACTATCAGATGATGAGGTGTACATTGGCTCGTACATGCTTCAAACTTCTGAAACATGGAGATTGAACTTCAAAGAGAGCAAATGGCTCCTCAACGTCAGCTCCAAATAGAGGAGAGCCGTCGTTTCCTCACTTCAACGAGACAAATGATTTGAGAAGCGACAGTCGATCTTTCAAGGTAAAGTTGAGAATGGGCACCTGTATCATGGTAAAGAGACCGAAAAACTGCGGCCTGATCTTGGAACATCCAAATGAGTGTTTGCTGAAGTCTGAGAGGGGAAGATAGTGTGGCCAGTGTGCACTTATGATCTTCAAGGTCTGTTGAAACTGTAGATTCAAAGATTTTAATTAGTGAGAAGCTGTACACACCGTAGTTTGTACAATATTTGCATCTCAAAATGATTGTTCACAACGCAGCTACGAATTTTCAGCACGAATGTATTGGATGTGAAACCAAGAAGCATCTGAAGAGGTGAATTCTGGGCCCAATGGAAACAACAGCAGACTTTTTTTTTACTTGAAGTTACTTAACAAAATGGAAACGAAGCCACATGCGTGAAAAAATCGAAGAGCGCCTGGAGAGGTGAAATACGCTGCCTGACAAGATGGACAAGTTATTGCATTAATCTGCTTTGCAAATGCAACCGCTCCACAAACGAAACTGCCTGAAATCATGTCATGCAAACATGTAGTCACTTCAGCATCTCGTGAAACTGGCAACTCATGGGAATTGGTGGCAGGAAACCCTTGTCTTGCGAAATGTGATCGCCCAAGCACATATTGGATTGGTCAGAAAGTTTCCATACATTGGTCTTATTTTTCTCCCAAAGTGCTTCTGCTGCCCCGCTCTTCCACGGCAGCATACTATGGATGCCGTGCGATCTACTGGCCAAGTTTGACCGCTCGGCGTCACTTGCCGTGCAGTAAACGACGATTTCTAGACACCAAACTCAGGCGAGTGAAAATCGGCTAAAAATCCCTGAATGTTTCTGCAAGGCGCCATTGATGCCAGACGATAGCCTGGCCCATGGGCATGCATGTGCCATTCAAACCCGGGCGAAAAAGGTTGAGTACAACCCCGAAGCAAGGCATGTGGAAACAGTGCAAAACTTGCCCGGCACTTCGCGGTTTCAACCAAACTTTATAACCCAAGTTTAAATTTTCGTTTGGCTATTTCTAGTAAAATTGAAACCGCGAAGTGCCGGGCAAGTTTTGCACTGTTTCCACATGCCTTGCTTCGAACTGATAACCGATTTCGAACGACTGAAAACAAATTCAAGAACCTCAAATGAGCAAACGAAAATACTTACTTGCACGCACATAATGCGCGCGCGCGGCTCTCGGCCAAATCGCTGCAAACCGCTAAATAGTGCTATTAGCTCATTTTTTACGCCGAAGCATGCTGTTTAAACTACGTAGAACGCTCTCTCGATGGCGATAACCCTTAGGAGACTTTGACACCTGCGGTGCCTTCATCGAATAACCGTTGAAGAAGCACATCAAGATCATTCATGGTTTTCCGCAAAAGTGAGACGACATCTTCGAACGCTTCTTTCTTGCTGGGGCGCTGCTCGATTTTTCTCTACCAATTTTTTATAGGTGTGCCGTGACTTACTCTTTCATATCGCTCAATAAAATTCACTGCAAGTCGGGTTCTGAATGGGTAAAGAAATTAATTGAGATCATTCACAGGTGCGATAACAGCCTTATTTTTGCTGTTTTGGACAGTTTTCCTTCCTCATCAAATCTTCACAGGCAACTTCAACGGGCATTATTGTAGAGTAGACAATGCCGCGTCTAATGAGACCTTGAGCGCAGAAATCCATTTCTTTCTGTCTAGGAAATTGAGCTCTGAAGTTGCTCATGTTGTCCAACTCGAGGCTTTCGCAGCGGTGAAATGAAGCTGTTTCGCGTAAAACTGAGTGTGCCATCGGATCCGGCGTCCAAAACTACCCCTAGGGCCACCCGCATCCGATTTTTCCGTGACCGTCACTTTTGGGCTGCTCCTTGGCTCTTCGACGGAAACTCGATTCTTACAGATAATGCGGTTTAAAACCAGATGGTAATGTCACTAACGATAAAAATGCCGAAGTTGATCTCGCATCATTGATGCCAACCCCTCTATTTCCAGCCACATAGATATTCCCCCAGGTAGAGGTGTTTCCCCAGCCAAGCAAGTTCAGTTAAAGATCGAAATTCACTCCTGGGCGACATTCGTTGTTATTCTCCTTGCAAAGTCAGCTAGATAGTCAGTTGTTAGCCAGTACCGACCACACGCCGCTCGTGCACATCGCAGTTTCAATGTTTCTAATTCAATTTGATGAAATTAACTACAATGTTTCTTGGACAAAGGTCTCTTGAAGTTGAGGCAAGACACGCTTGAAACACTCCATCGTAAGGGAAATAGAGTTCGTATACGGTAACTTCGCATAGAAAAAGTTCGCATTCGAGGTAGAGCCACAAAACTCTCACTCAGTTTTCTGTATGCAGCCGATCCCAATAGATCTTCTCGAAGTTTGTCTTGCAAGTGGAATGGTGGAGTGGTGGAGGCGCTGGCTGGTGGAGGAGCACGGCGATAAAGGCATGCTTTTCAGAGCTTCAACGAAGTTACCATAATGCGCGCGTGATACGGGAACCCTGAACTGTGCTGATTGGGGAATCAGAAGGATTGAAACCACTGAATTGCACGTGCCAGACGACCTGAGTAAAATTCACATCGTGTAACTGCAAGGTTCCAGGTTAAAATTTTTTTCGCGTTGTGCTTATTGTTTTGATAGCAATTCCACAATTTCAAACCCATAAAATTACGGTTTCACTCGCACTACAAGTTTGAGGGGTGATATTTGAACAAACAAGTTTCCCGAAGAAGAGGTTGTTTTAGCCACATCTCTTCACTTCCTTTTGCCACACGTTGTGGAGGGGGGGACTCACAGCTCAAAGTCGGAGTCTCCTACGGTCACTCATATGGCGGTTTCAGTCGTTTTATTTTTGTCGAGAACAAACTGCGAGAACGCTATGTTCTATTTCTGCCACGCCTTTTGCATTGCAATACTGTTGTTTCGGCTGCGCGGTTCGTTGGCGCTTCTGTCAGCAATTAGATCCTCTAAGACGCGAAGACGAGATGCCGTCGATCTCTTGCTTTCGGTGCAAAGTCGTTTACTAGGAGAAGTTACGCGTCGAGAAGCGGCCTCCCTCGCAGTCACACATCTTGCTTGCGGAGCTCGTCTATTGATTATTCTGCGATCCCGCCTGGTTTCGTCCTCGTTACAATCACGAAGAAGAGAAATCAGAAAATTGAGAAGGCTATTGGCAGTTCCAGATAGTTTGGAATAACGTTGACTCTTGCTGGACACTCAGTTTGATCCATGCCACTATTGTCAACAATACAATTAGCGGAACAGGGGAGTCGGACCGCCTGTCTACTCCATTGCGCTTCCACATGATTGGCAAAATGCAAAAAAAAAGTGAACTGTCAAAAACAGAATCGAGCCCCTGCAAAGCAGTTGCATTCGTCACGCACATCGCCGTTTCAGAAATTCCGTTTGAAATCAACAAACGACGCCTGTCAATGCTGGGTCAACTTCGCCTCGATTTCATTCTGTTGTTCGTCTGTCACCTAGGAAATCAATGCACACTTTCGTAAGCAATTGTAAGCACCTTATGTAAAGACCCAAGTTGCCCGTCTAGAGCTGTGGTTTGCATAGCTCCGATATCGTCTTGTCGAAAACATCAAGTCGATTTCCACTGAAGAAGATCGTCATCTCCACTCGACGTTCATATTTTCTCGCGTTGACCTCAAATGTTGCTCAAATTGCGATTTTAGTGATTAGGTTTGATGCTTGGGATTATCCTTGGATGGTGCGTCTGAATTCTCGCTTCAATTCTTTGGTATTGTCGTCCAGAGAGTTCAATTGACGCTTCACAAGATATGCTAAACTATTCAGACCTAATTAGCTTTGTGCTTTCAGTGTACTTCAATGGGCAATACTACAGCAGAAGAGCGCGACATCTACCGCGAGATCGAACAGAGACCAAAGCTCGCGATAGTCGATGTAGTTTGACCTACACAACAATTGGAAATGAACACTCTCAGATCGCTGATTCACATCGCGGTTTCAGTAACTGCATTATTAAAAAGTACAAATACTGCGATCGATAAAGGGAGGGTATTGTCGAAGGCGGCTTATTCTCAGCACGAAGCGATAGAAACGCGATAAGTCCTGCCCAGGAGCACAAGTTTTTTCGTCTCTAGGCACAGCTGCTTCTAGTTAGCCCCGAAGTGCCTCTCATGACCACTACTGATCTCTTGATGACACAACTTCCTATTCGATGTCACGCACCGCGGTCGACTTCGATCGTGTTGATTGCGTTGCAATAAAGAGATGTTTTGGCTGGCTGGTTCGTTAGGCCTTCATTCCATCATTCAAATCTTCTATGACGTCAGAGATCTCGTTCTTTCGATACAATGTCGTTTCAGAGATGCTACGCGACGAGAAATGGTGGCAATCTCCGGCGGCGGTTTAGCTGCAGCGACGTGGCCTCCCGTCACATTCCACGCCATTCACGCACATAGCGGTTTCAATTCTGTTCCCAAAACTGAAGACGCGAATATGTCCGTTGCTGCAACAATGAGCCTCATTTGAACTTCCAAGCATCATCATTCAATCTTCATGATGCACGCAGAGTCCAATCTTACCGCTCATGTAGCGGTTTCAGTCGTTTTGTTTTTGAGGACACAAATGTCAACCATGGTGTGTTCGTGTTTCTCTGGCTGGTGGCGTTTCAATACTGTTTTTTAAGCGTTTCGTCACGCCCTCTTTCACCGTCCAAATCTTCTACAGCTTCTCTTGAGTTCGACACAACGTCGTTGCATTGTTCAAATACAACTTCGTCAAGCATCAAGCTTTTTTCATCACGCAATGAAGTCCTCTTGCGAAAAACGCCCATGATCCCATTCAGGATTTTTGTCGCCGCGAAAGTTTCTAGAGGTTTAGAAACTTTTCAATCGACCTTTTTCGGAATTAGATACGTGGTCAGAATTCAATCCGGGAAGCAAAATCATTTAGGCACATTGCGGTTCCAGCTTTTGCCTTTTAAAATTGAGCATCTTGTGTCGTTCGCTTGTGTTCGAACATTATGATCCCTATTATTCGTTGTGAAAGGCACACGAGTCTTACCGCTCATATGGCGGTTTCAGTCGTTTCATATACACGACACCACTTGCAAAGTGTGATCTTTGGCTGATTCGTCCTGTCGTTGTAAATAGCCTGCACTCCCTCGCCGAAATACGTTCTTAGTGATGAATCTTGCCATTCAGTTGCAAGTTTCAATTACAAACACACGTTTCAAACAAAATTCGCCTTCATTTCGCGATATCCCTCTTGATCAACCTTATTCGATTCAGCAGTTCCAGTCTTGTACTAGATAGCTGATCGAGCGGAATGATTTTTTGTCGTAAGCTGGATCCCTTGACACGCTCATTCTCATCAGCACCAGGACATAGAAATCGACAAATCTTTCATGATCACTACTGGTCTTTTGTTCACGCAACTTTCTATTGTTTCTGCTAGCTGCAATAAATGTTTGCCGCATCATTTCTGGTGGTTTTGAACCCGCTCGCTGTGCTGCTCGAGGAGCGCCCACTTTTGCAAGCGAGTCGTCGTTTCCTTTACCCAATCTGTTCGCTCAGATACTCAGTTTCTTCGGACAATTGAAGAGAAGAGGAGGAGAGGAGGAGACGACGAACAAGGCCATCGAGCATCGATAGAAGTTGTTGTGTCGATGAGGCGATGAGAATCACGTCGTCAGCGAAGGCGATGTGAGTGAGGCGGCGGCCGTCGATGAGTAGATCTCGATTTCCCCAGTCGACTTCTCGCAATGCGACTTCGACAGCGGCGATGAAGGCGATGCAGAGAAAGCATCACCTTGGCGTACTCCTCGATGGATGTCGATCTTCACTCGTGATTCTCCAATGGCAATAGTGGAAAGTGAAGTGTCGGCGATGGATTGGAGTGTCGAGATGAGATCCGCGCCTGCAGCTGTAACATTATGCCAGTTATGATTTCAGACTGCTCGTTTCGGAAGAAGTAGCGAAACGAAAAGCAAAGCGTTATCTTTCTCACCCTTTGACAGTAAAAGAATTTCCTCGTACCTCGCGAAACGTAATGCGGCGGAAGTTTCTGCCGTCTTAAAATCAGACGACGAAACGGCAGCATCACTGGCAATAAAAGTGGCGAAGTTGATGAATGTCTGTTGCGTCGTTTGCGAGAGTCCCCTCCCGTTTATTGCCCAATGTTCCGACGAGCTGAGATAGACTTCAAGTTGCTCTTCGCACAGTGCGTATTCCAGCAGTTCCTCCAGAGGGGATTTTAAACGGGCTAGCAGCCACGATCATAGGCAACGATGCCCTAACCTTATAATGGAATAACAGCAATGCCTGATTGTGAGTTCAAACCCGAGGCGATCTTTTCGGGCCATGCGCTTACATGTCCTCTCACTGATTGCTCATAGAGAGTCGTCCCTCGCCGGACACCAAGGAATAAATCCTTCCCTAACCAAGGCGAGCCTTCTAGTCCATTAACCGTCAGAACAGATCGTCAGTGCGGCTTGTCATAAAAGCCAAATCATGAATCACGCACAGCCACATCGACGTTTTTGTGGTCTTGTTTGAGAATTAACGGCGAACGACCGTGGTGTCCACTGCCCATTTCGTGTCTTTGATGTTGTTGCTGGCCTGGTTGACCAGATGGAAGCGAGCCTATTCCCTTCACGATATTGTTCAAAAAAACTTCGCCTAGCATCAAGCTTTTTCATCACGCAAGGAAGTCCTGTTGCCAAAAGTGCCGATGGCTGCGCCATCCCATTCAGGAGGAATCAGAAGAAGCGCAGACAGACCAGAGCAGAGTGACACCTTGACCGCAGATATTCGCCCGCGTCGACACATTGCAGCGAACTCTATTTAGCTCACAATCGGAAGGCAGCATTCCTCTGAGAATTGTTTGATCGAACTGTGAATGGACGAGTATGAACAGTAACGGACGTGTACCACGCCGAGTAGCATAGCCAAAGCATGGGAAAAGAACAATGAGAGTATAATTTTTTAATTGTTAATCAAGCTGAGCTTTTAAAATCTTGCTGAAACATGCAAATCATGTTTCGTCTCAATTCATTTTGACATCGAGCATCAAGCATGAAGCATGAAAATGGCACAACCGTGCGACACACAGAGCCTAATCTTGCCAATTATATGGCGGTTTCAGTCGTTTTATTTTTGGGGAAAACCAACAGCGTCAATGCTACGCTCAAGCTCAACCGCACTGATTGCAGTAGAATGCTGCTGTTTTGGCTGCCCGGCTTAGGCGTTCATTTCACCATTCCAATTTTCTACGACGTAAGGGCAAGATGCAGGGAGAAGTTACGCGTCGAGAACGCCAAAACTTGACAAGCTGCGCTTGCATCGTCGGTCTCCGCTTTCCGGTAGAACGAGCCCTTCACCTCGAGAAACGTTTCTTGGAACAACAAAAGAAGTGCGAGGTCAAAATTTGGGTCGCGCAAGTACTGAAAAGCAGATTAGTTCCAAATGAAACTGGCAATCACAAGAAAAATGTGCTGCTTTTTGAAAATTCAACAAGTTTACCGCAAAGCTGTTCACCCATGTCTGCAAGCAGTCCCTTCAAGGGAAGATGCTGTGACAGCGGCTGCAGCAAGAGGTGGTTTCGTGTTTTTTTTTTCGATGGAACTCGCCGGACAGTTTCTCGATGATTATGCAGTCAATTGTTTGAAATGCGAAAAGGAAGAGGCATTGATGGCTCGAGCTGCGAGTGCCCATAAAATTGTGTTGAAACATTCAAATGGGCGGTGCAAATTCTTTTGCAAATGTTTGCCAACTTTGGTAAACACAACGTTGGTTGGCCAACACGAGTGCACACGACAGTGAACGTTTTTTGGTGTAGATCTTTCTCATTTCGATTCAGGGATTTTCAGTACTTTTATGTTCACAAACTTCATGCTCGATTTCTCCAGACGTTTATATTCTAAGCGCGTTGTGCGCTGCTCATCGATGCATTGAGAAAGGGAGAAGACGACGCAGACGACGGAAGGCGTTGTACACTCTTCGACAGTCTGCGACTGTCTGTACATATGCTCATTTATGATTCAACCCTTTTGCAAAACATCAGAAATGACTGCAAAGTTAACCGGCGCTGCAAAAGTTCGAGCAGTTTTAAAATCAGATAGTGAAACGGTGATGCCATTGGTGACAAAAGTGCAGAAGTTGATGAGCGTCTTGCGTCATTTGTGAGATCCACCGCCCGCCTAGTGTTCACTGTTTCGATGAGCTGATTGTGAGATAGACGTAAAGTTATGAGTAGTTTTCGAACAGGGTGACATCCACAGATTCCTCCAGAGTGATTTTCAATCATAACCAACGATACCGCTATGACACCCAGCTTTACGCAAAGCAACGCCATGACTGAGTGCAAATTCGGGGCGATCTTCAGTGCGGCCATGCCACAACTTTGAGGAGCTTGAAGCATTTTGTTGTAGGAACGGCCTCAGGCGGCGGTTTCGCCGCAACAACAGCCACCTCACGATCATCCACACGACTAACTTGTGGAGTTCTTGTTGTAGTGGTTGCTTTTCGAGGTGCTATGGGAGAGACAACGGTCACGTCTGATTTCGTCGCTTGTGACAATCAAGTAAATGAAATCAAAACTAGCAAATGAACAACGTTGAGATGTCCATTGTCCGATGTTTGCTGTACAATTTCTGTTTTGCAGTTACTGGTAACACTTGTGGAGAACAAGCGGGTCGTCGTTTCATTCACCCAATCCGCAGATTGATTCAATAAGTGAACTATGAGTTGTTTTTCTTCTAGAAAAAGTGAAGCGACTGAATTACAAGTTTCTTCAATGTTAAGTTCAGATTGTGAAACGGCTTGTTCACTACGACGTTTGGTTGAGGCTGACCAACTAGTGACAGAGTTCTCCTGAAAGCACATGAAGTGCTTCATGATCGAAGGCGGATGCTCGAACTGAAGAGTTTCCAGATGAGTCGCCTATCTCTTCACGACTCTCGACTACATGCTCCACCAGTAGAAGTCATCGCCGATTGCCAACGCAGTTCAGAATCGCAATTCAAGCCCAAATGAGATTCGTTGTGATTTGCCGTTGTTAGAAATCACACATCGCGGTTTCAGCATTTGTATTTCAATGTCGAATATTGTCTTGCATTGTTTCCTTCATTTATTTAGCTTTTGTGAGATCAAGAACGCGGCGATGTCCCGGAAAGGGCAAGCGATGACACAAAGAGTGACTGCTCTATGCGGGATTAGGAAGATTCTCTTATCTGGCTTTACAAGCCTGACAAAGCGAGAAAGGAGCACTTTTGAAGCTGGGGTCTGGGTCTGGGGCAAGGCTGTCCAACCGGCCGGCCGAGCCGAAATTGGCCGGCCGGCCGGCCGGCCGGCTCGGCCG
>JAQIXL010000796.1:0-24739 GCA_034700245.1 Poikilolaimus oxycercus
TGAACCTAGCATTGAGACTGAGCCAGAACCCACTTTTGACCTTAATTTCATCCACTAAACAACTTGGGTTGCTTCTCACTCCAGCGAAAGCGCTTCAATACCCGACTGTTATCGAAAAGGCCGAGGTTGCCAGGCAGCCGCGAGTCGCCGGTTGTGAGGAAACCTGAAGCAGAGGTCATCACTCAGATCGATTATGTGCTCTGAAGTTCAAAGGACAACAAACTTACTCAGGAATCCGAGTCGATAATTCGCCGTGACGACGATGATGCCTTGTGAGGCGAACTGCTCTGCGTAGAAGGAATAGCCGAAGAGGTCAGCCGATCCAACTTCATAGGCGCCACCGAAGATGTAGAAGAGGACCGGGTACTTGACGGTCGGATTCGGCTAGAATAAATCAGTCAAAGGTCAGCGATCAAGAACATTTGGAGGCGCGATGATGTTGAGGAAGAGACAGTCTTCACTCTCGTTTGCTGTTGGACCGATGTTCCAAATGGGACCAGCGCCCCAGTTAGTCGCGTCGTAGATTCCATTGAACTTTGCCGGTGGCTGGGGCTTCTAAATTTAGGTTAGAGCTCTTTTTATGCACGAAGAAATGCAATGAAAGGTTTTCCCTACAACGAAATAATGTGAAAATGCAAACCTCATATCTCAGATTGCCAACCGGCGCCTTCGCGAAGCGAACACCGAGGAAGACGCGAGCCGACTGATTGTTGGGCAGCGGATAATAGAAGCCGCGGAGCTTCCCATATTTCGTCTGAGCGATGGGTCCAGACGCCGACGAGCCGAAGACGAAGGGAGCCGCCAAGAGGAGAACGAGCAGGAACATCCTCGCTGAAAGCATGAGGTCATTGGAAGACAACCCTTGATGTCAAGAAATCAAGAGTCTTTGGTAGTTCTCAGTCAGGAGACATAGAGGGCGTCAGTCAAAATAAGCTGTGTAGTGACCTCTTCGCCTTACCTTTTATGGAAGTCGACCAGACAATGTTTCTGTGTGTGATAGCCATGATCTCTGTTGTCACTGATATGAACTACGAAATGATTCGAGAGGACGAAGGAGGGAATCAGCTAATTGTAAGACAACGAGCACTTTTCAATTCGCACAAGTGACGATGAAAAAACGATCCCGCCGATTTCAGTCATTAAACATTCTTAGATTGTTAGCTTATTCTTTTAACCAAAAAGGCGCGAACTCAATGCTCTTGCTGTGTGCTCTAAGCTTCCAGTGGACCACCCAGGAAGACTTATTCGGTGCTTGTGCCCTCTCCCCGAAACGATCCAGGAAGACTGCCCTTTTACTGCGAACGCGTCTGCCCTCTTGTGGTACAAGCCGGTGCGATAATGGTAGAACGACCCACACCCTCACATTCTAGAAGTCTGAGGCAAAGCATAAATGAGAAATAAGAAAAGTAGAAGACTATCGTCTTGTCCTCTGCGAGTAGCTTTTCTGCTAGTACATATTTATACTGAAACGCAGCAGCAAACTCTTGCAGGAAGAAGCAAGTCAGAAAGTGGTCGTGAGAGAAGCTCGATGCCAGCGGCTGATGTTTTTCGTTTCCAGTCGGAAGGGTGATTTGCACATAAAAAGAGACATGAGAACTGCACGAGAACTTCTCGTGTCATTCTCGTGAGGACGGCTGCACTCGGAGTGCTCGCGCCTTCCTTCTTTAGATCGACGAAAACCTCTAAAAGGTCAGCCAGAAGACGATTGATTTCAGAAAGAAGCCCTCATTACGGTAAGCCAATGACGGCTAAAATACAGGCTTGGTTTTCGATAAGTTTCTTTACAGATGGCGGCTGCCTGGTGTTGAAAATAAGAATCTAAAAATTTGTCGTGTTTTCGACAAGAATTCTTGTGTGCAGAACGCAAGGAAAAAGGTTTCTAATTCCGATTGGATTCTTCAACAAGAATACAATCGAACTGCATGTCACCGAGAACACCAATTTTAGCCCAGCGAAACCTACACAAAAGGTCTTGTTTTAGCCTTCAAGCGCATTATAAAAAGAATCTGAAACGTTGGAGGCATTACTGATGAGACCCACGTTTGTGTTCGGTATCCTTCTTCTTCCTCTAGCGTTCATTTCCACTGAACGCTTCTAAGACAACAAATGGTGAAGATGCGGCAAATGGTGAGCATCCGTGGATGGTGTCGCTAGGCGGCTGTGGAGGAAGTCTCATTTCGGATCGTCACATTCTGACCGCTGCTCACTGCGCCGATAAACCGGGAGAAAGACTGTAAGCATATTTAAAGACCGTACTGCTCGTGCATAGGACTGTGCAACTGGGTTCGATTGCCGACAGCGATCCAACAGCTCTCCATGTCGAGGCAACCGCCTATCCGCATCCGCTTTACACGTTGATAATCAATGACCCTAACAGAAACTGTACAATCACGGCACCAAGTGATATTGCCATTCTTGTGGTAAGCCCGCTATTTTGGGCATAATTTCTCGAAGCTCGACGAGCCGGTGAAGTTTTCTTGGCGCATTCAACCAGTCTGCATTGGAAATGACGTCATTGACATGATGATCCGGGAGGAAAACTTCACTCTCGAAGCACTAGGCTGGGGACTCCACAATGGTATTCTTTTTGCTAGAACTAGTAAAAGCAATCCTTCAGATGAAAACAACAAAACAGTAATTCTTGGTGGGCGAACGTTGCTTGCAAAGAAGGACATCTTTTATATCGACAACGACATCTGCGAGTTCTTGTGAAGTTCTTGTGATTTGTTCGCTTCGTGGTGATAAAAATGTGACAACAGAGAAAGGACTCGAGACTGGTTTGTGAAGCACAAGAATTGCTCGACAACTTTGCCTACGATGTTCTGTGCAGGAGCAAGCACAGGAGGCACTGGAAGTGTAGGCATTTTAAGAAGTTGAAAACTCTTTTAGGGTGATTCTGGAGGACCGGTGGTGGTGGAGTTGGGCGGAGTGTGGTTTCAAGTTGGCATCACGTCGTGGGGCCCGGACTCGGATGAAGCCTTCCTTGACCAATACACGTATCCAGGTTTTTCTTACGATATTCAACAACTAAATTCTCTTGAAGGAATTTACACGCGTGTCTCTGACTACGTCAGCTTCATCAAGTCCATCACCAACCTTTGAGACTTTCCACGAAAGCACACTAAACTCCCAGTAAATGTTTTTAGACCGGCAGTATTCTTGTGGTTTGAAAGCGTTTATTTTGAGGAGTCATCTTTACGCTGCGCCATTGTCGAATGAAACAGAAGGACTCGCTCGGCCTCGCCAAGGGGACTCTGCAGTTATAATTGCCATAATATCGGAGGGCCTAGCTGTACCTGAGTGTCCTGGCTGCTTCTTCCTTGTTCCCTTGGCCGACACGAGCAGGGACAGATAGCCGAGATAACCCCGAGGACCTCCTTCCGGATTAGCGGCTGGCAGGCGATGTAGATGGGGAGCCGAGAGGCGCATGCGAGGACCGTCATCAATGAAATTAGATCGACGATTATCGAGTAAAGACTAGAATGAAAGATGCAATGACTTCTCTTGTAACTGGACAACTCACGTTGAATAATCCATGTAGAGAGATTCTTTATCGAATATTTCCCAAGCCGTGCAGAACACCTAGACTCTCATTTTTTTTGTCAGTCATCAACCACAAACATTTAGGAAGCTGGTAACAAGGTGGCATACGGTGAGCCAGATTACCGTGTTAGTAGTGGCCCAAGTCTAAAAAAGGGGGCACTGAAAAGGAACTTCAGAAGAAACCTGGTTGTTTGTTCGTTCATTATCCGTGAGCAGGCTGCTGTCGAGTCGCACGCCGACGGGCCTCGATCTTTTGCGGGTTGCCAACATTGCTAGCAGAAAACAGCACAGCAAGAAGAAGGGAAGAAAAAGCGTCAAAACGTTGCGAAACCTAAAATTATCGCCGAATCTCTAAAACCGCTGTAAAAAGTTACCAGAATCTCCAGATGTGATAGACCGCACTTTCGGAGAGATACGTGGGAAAGATGCTTGTTTCAGTCATCGTTCCGATACATTCGGAATTGGTTGAAATCTGTACTTCTTCGCTTTTTGTTACGCGACCAAACCGTATATTCCAGAAACATGCTTCCCTTGATGAGGAGAGCAAGAAGGATCATCACGACAGCGATCCATGTTCGGTTCTTCTGGACGCATGGCAAGTTGAAGGCGGCGCTGAACTTGGCAGACAAGAGGACTTCAAAAGGCTTCAGCGTCTTCACTTACCGCTCGAAGGCCGCCGCCAGGATCAGAAAAGTAACCGCGGTCAGAGCCACCTGTGAGATCGTGAGAACGGGCGTCACATAAGAATGGTATAAGTTGAGAAGTCTCGGCGAAATCAGGTGGTCAGCCAGGGCGCTGACACTCATGAGAAGAATGTAGGCAAGCGAGCAGAGAACATCAAAGAAGGAGAGGAAGAGAAGGAAGAGATTTGAGGATCGACGATGATGCTTTCGAGAGGTGAAGATGTAGAAAAGGAGCGAGTTCTCAAGAATTGATACCACAGCGACAGTCGTGCCGAAGACGACAACGAGCCAGAATCGGACGTTGGTGAGGGGTGGCTAGAGTTCGTCTCTTGAGGGAAGAACAAATTGGGACTCACTTGCGCGAAGAAGCACTCATCTTCATCCAAATCGACATTGACATCATCACGAGACATCACAGTCCGAGGCGTGCTTTATTGAAAAGGGGGAAGGGGTCAGGGAGGAGAGGCGCGCGATGGGAAAAGGTAGTCGAACAGTCGAAAGAGCCGTAGAACTGACAAATCGATCAGGGCACCCATCGCAACTGCTGACTAAACTTGAGAGAACCAAGAGAATAAAATATTCCGAAGCTCCAGTGGCGAATCTGCTGTCGGTGCGAGTTTTAGCACCCAGATTTTCTCACGTTTGCGTTGTCATCGCTTCCACTTCGCTCTCCTTGTTTTGCGCGTTGCTTCTCAGTATTTTCGTTGTTTCTCCGCGTAAACTCGATTGGAATTGTCGTAATGGTGAACACTTTCAGAAGCGAGTTCTTGAAGCGGTTTTTGTTGAGCGAACCGAAGAACTTCAGCAGAAAATGAGCAAGAAGTAAGCGTTTTTGCTCGTTTCGCAATCGCGCCCTTGTCAAAATACGTTGTTATGAGGAAATGTTTTCAGGTTTGCGACGCTGAACACGGTCCGAGGCTCGTCGCCGCCGGGTGATGAGGGATCGGACAGTGACAGCGAGGGCAACGAGCGCCAGGGCTTCTACGTTGGTGGCAGTGAGTCCAGGTACGCGTCGTTTTTCCAATCACATTAGTTTTTGTGTTCATCCGTTTCGCTTTTTTGTTCGACTACTTTCCTTGCTTTCTTTCATAGAAACGTTTCAGTGGCCAGGAGGTGCTCGGTCCGCCGGGCCAGCGCGCCACGCCGCAGGAGCTCGCCGAGCGTCTCTTCCGTGCCGCGCGCGCGAACGGTGCTGACGTGGTGCCGCCGGGCGAGGAGGCCGCCGCCTCGAGCAAGAAGCCGCAGCCGAAGGGTGGTCGTCGTCTCGGCACGGAGGGAGAGCCGTCGAATGCGCCGCAGGAGGAGGTGGTGCTGGGCGACGACGAAGACACGGTTCCCCAGGTTCGTTTTGCTTCTTCATCATGTAACGCTGGAAGTTTCAGCGCATCGTGCGCTTGCACATCTGGCAGAACGGCTTCTCGGTGGACGACGGCCCGCTTCGTGACCCGCGTGAGCCGCAGAACGCCGAGTTCCTCCAAGCTATTGCCACGGGGTAACTTCATTCTTCTAGTTTCAACAACTCAGCTTTAGTCGCGTCCCGACGGAGATCTACCGCATGTACCCGCGTGAGCGCATCGACTTGCACATGGAGCGTAAGCCTACCGACTACGTGGCGCCCAAGGTTTGAAGACTCAAACAGTTTCTCACTCAAGTGTTTCAGTCCAAGCCGTTTGCTGGTGGCGGCCAGCGTCTCGGTGCTGACGTTGGTGCAGGATCGTCGTCGTCTTCCTCTCAGCCCATCCCGGTGGTGACTTCGGCGCCTGCCGCCAAGCCCGCTGAAGGTTCCGCACTCTTCTCCAAACCATGTTCAAGAGATTCCAGCTGTGAGCGACGCAGTTCGCACGGCGCAGGAGGAGCTTCTCGTCAAGAAGAGCGAGCCGGTGACGCGCCTGCAGATCCGTCTGCCGGGCGGTCGTCCCGTGCTCACCGTGCAGCTGAACCACACGCACACGATCGCCGACATTCGCAACTTCGTCGTGACGGCCGTGCCCGAGTTGGCCTACTCGCCCTTCCAGTTCCAGACCGCCTACCCAATTCAGGTTCGTTCCGTAGAGTTTCTCGAAATCTGGCTTCAGGTCCTGAATGACGAGTCGCAATCGGTGGAGGCGGCGAACCTTCTCAACTCGCTCATCGTCGTGAAGCAGTCGGCGTGAATCCTCTCCTCTCTCTGTATGCATTGGCGTTTTATGATGATGACTGGCAATGTGATATTTATTACCAGCGATCCGTTTCCATCCATTGCAATGCGTTCTTGTCTTGCATAAACGTGTTGGACTTGATGAACTTTGTGTTGTTTTGATAATTGGGTTGAAAGCCTTTGAGAATACTTGTACTTGCTGCACTTGAGTTGGAGTAGCGAGTGTTCAGATGGGCTTCAAGGAGCTCACCGGTCTGGACAAGCTCCAGAAGTTCGCGAAGATCATCAAGGAAATTGGCGGTGTTCGTGCGGCCCTCAAGCAGCGCTACCTGTTAGTATTCCCTTCATTACTTCTGGCTTGAGCTTTTTACATCACTTCCTTTTTCTAACTGTGAGCTTTAGGATGGATGTGACGCGCACGGGCACGCTGGTGGGCGAGGACAACTTCGGCAACAAGTACTACCAGAACGACGAGTACTTCATGCCGCGCAATCGTTGGGTCGTCTACCCGGAACGCGTCTGGCTCGACTATGACGCCAGTCAAGTCCCGCCGGAATGGTCTGTCTAGAATATTTCGCGATTGCAACGATGTCTTCAGGCACCGCTGGCTGCACCACATCGGCGATGTCCCGCCGTCGGTGGAGCCGCCGAAGAACGAGAAGTGGGTCCTCGAGCATCAAGAGAACCTTTCGATTATCGCGTAAGTTTTCTTTTTGACCACTTTGAAACTATGAATCGTTGACGGGAAGTTACTTTGATTGAGTTTCAGGGACAAGAAGTACATCCCGTACTCGACGATGCGTACCAAGGTGACGGGATGGCAGCCGCCGAACGCCGGCTCATCGTCGTCGTGAAGAAACGACCGTCGATGTCTTGCTAATGACTAGCGATGTCTCTTCGTCGTCTCTTTGTGTATGTGTGGATTGAATGTATAGCCAAGTAGGATGATCGCAGTGAAGATAAAGTGTATTCAGAACTAAAACCATGTGGTTCTTCTTTTTGAGGGAAAGAAAGTGCTGCTTGGGAAGCGCGTTACATGCGACCATTTCTTCACTTCATTTCGATAGATGGCTTTTGACCTGCAATGAATGAACTCCTGGCTGCAAGTAGGGAAAGATGCTAAATGGGAATCTCGACCCATCTCTCTCTCTCTTGTTCGGCATCTGTAAGAGATGACGTCAGGGATCCAATTGAATGAATGCTCATTGCTGTCATTGTGAGGTTTAGCACTTTAGTTAGGTTTGCACCTATTCTTCATGAGCCTAGACGAGCCTCTTTTCTCACGCGCGTGCCTCCCAGTCAGGGATGTCATTCCTTGACGTTCCTGATGAGGTCCTTCTTCAAGTTCTACAATTCCTCGACGTCAAAGAAGTCTGCCGAGTCCAGCGCAGCTCCCTTTATGTTCTGTCGGTAGGTCGAATTCTAGCCAAATAGATGCTTCTCGTCATCTTCTTTAGGTCATTTTGAAACACTATTCAATGCTTAAGAAACTCGCCTATCCGATTGTATTGAACGTTTCCACGCCGAGTCTGCGAGTGGCGATTGCAAACCGTCAAATCGCCTGGGAAAGCCGTCCCCGCTTCGTTGTCAGTATGAGCAGCGACCGTTCGCGGATCTTCTTGAGCATAACAAGTAGCGTAAATCGTAGAAGTGAGAAATGTCACGTGCTTCGTCCGACGGACTTTCCCAATGACGAGATGATCTTCAAGACATTTCTCACGTCGGCTCTTCGACATATTCACGTTCACCGAATCGATGTTGATGCCGTAAATGCAAACATGCTTGCCTTTCTTGTTGATCTAGTTGGTCCACGTGTTATCTATGATGGAGTACTTACCATTGGCTTCTTTTCGCCAATGAGAGCACCAGGAATGAACGTTCAGAAAATACACGAGGATTGCCTGCTCAACGAATCGCTGAGGAAATTCACATTTAGTCGATTGGTCTTTCAAACTTTTCGTAGCTACGAGATTTCAAGAGCCACTGTTGATCACTGGATTTCCACTTGCAATTACTTGACCGTGACTGCACCCAAATCAACATTGGACGTGAATGATGAGGTATTAGACGATGCTAATTTTCTCCGTTATCAGTTCGATGTGGTTACAATGATTTCGGCACATGGTTTGTCTTTTTAGCCAAAGATTTCTTTTGCTTTGAAGGGTTTCGACGTCTCTTGAGCAATATCGACGAGGGTGCGACGTTCATCCCTAGTGAGCCTCTTGGGTTCCTCGTCAAGTCGACGCAGCCACTTCGCGAGTTCTTCGATACCATAATCCAGGGTCTCAGCGGCTCTTCCGCAGTCTTCGATGGAGAAACTTTCTGCAACGCGGAGTTCACGATGAAGCATGTGGTGTTTTCGATGAATTGGGACCAAGAATTTCGTCGCGAAGAGATCGAACCCGGAAGCTTTCTTTACTCTGTTTTCATGAGACGCAACTGGGACCTTTCGTAAATCTTTTTATGGTTATTTTTGCAATGGAGAAAAGTTAGGTTTTCTTTTCAGCACCGGTATCACACCGATTTGAAACCTGGGTCGGTCTTGGGCAGTACTGGAACGGTATGCCAGCTTGTATAGCTCTGGTTGCCCAAGTAAGAGAATTTATTGCTGGTCGTCGCGTTCGCCACCTACTCTATTGAGGCCGCAGCCCTCGACGTGAGCGCGAGCGGAATGACGTTCTTTAAAAAGAGCGCATGAAGTAGCCAGGCACAAAGCGGTCAGAATCGAACACAAATTTCTGTCTCACCCCCCCCCCCCCTCCCCGCCTCCTCCCGCAAGTGTTTGGTGTTTGCCTGTCCTCAACAATAGCAACAACCAGCCGATACATGTGCCTTCATCCCGCATCTACGTAAGAAGAGATCACGTGTTCGATGCAGCATGCAATGCGTTTCAAGAACTAAAATCGCTGAATGTTCACTGATCCAAGTCGAAGATGCCCTTTGTTGATAGGTCCGCCGTTAACATTCCAAATGTTTGCAACGCATCAATATCAGACGAACGCTGCTGAATTACTTCCTGTAAAAGCCGATTGCAAATCTTTCAAGCTAAAACTTACGTCGATGGAATGCACAAGAGCGGTGATTGTGGCTATTCGCAAGGCGTATTTTCCTGTGCCCGCGACACTCGGCGTTCGCGTATAATAATCGTGGAGTTCGTTGAAGAGCCTCACTTTATTGAGCTGAATCCGATCTCGCGAAGTCTCTGACAACTTGGTGTAGCCTTCGAATAAACGTTGCCACTGGGCACAAACTTTCGAGGTTCCACAAAATCAAAAGAAGCATCGCAGCGAATTCGGTCTCATCCGGAACAAGTTTCACCATCGGAATAATGAGGGCGTTGAGGCGATGTCGCTCGAGTTTTTGACTGAAAACGTGTAGCGATCGTTATTCTGCGAGGTACATTGTATGATCGGACGAGTTATTTTGTGACGTCTTGTCCGCATTGTAATTCTCGTATTCTCTAGCGTAGGAGCGATAAATTCCGGAAAGAATTGTAAATCGCAGCACAAAGGCTTGAAAGATCATGTTCTGCAATGCGGCATTTGAAAATGTATATAAACCAGGAACGAACTTTCTCGGTGTTGGGCAGCGCTTTGAAGCCCTCAATGTGCATGAGAAGTTCCGCACAGAGCACCATCTGATTGCGAAGACCCGACAGCATTTTGCCTTGTTGGAACAAATCGGCCGTATGCTCAAGGGTGTAGTTCGTCTGGCGACCGCTCGACAAAGCATCCCACACCTCTTCTGTCTGCCGAGTCAACGAGCATTTCATGCAGCCACTCACATATTTTACGCGTTCAGCAATAAAACGTCTTGAAAAATGCTGAAACGCGCAACGCATTTGCTCAAGAGAAGTTGTTGTGCCTCCGCTGAAACGATTCTCCTGCAATATTTTTGCAGAACACTTTCCGAAGTTATCGACATACTGCGCCGAAGATAACCAGCAGATTTGTTGGTATTTCCGAGCAGACCACCAGTTTCTGGTAACTATCAGGCATTCTCTGGCTGAATGCATCAAGCACATAAAATTCAACACTAAAAGGACTTTCACATAGCGATGGCAGATCCATTTCTTACTCCTGGCATTTAGCCGAGTGCGCCTTATCGTAATCCGATTTTTCCTTTTCTTCTTTTTTTTTCAAGCGCTTCAGTTCCTTGTTGATGAATTCGTCCTTTTGTTGAATTGCTGAAGACGGATTTTGTCAGCGAAAAACGAAACCCACAGCGCGTGTCCATTCCAGCATCAAAGCAGCGCTGCAAGCGACAGGCACGGCACATGTGACCACTTGGAAAAGCACGAACTTTGAGACAATTGATCACAAACGAGGCGTACCTTTCTTGAGAACGCATTGATTCTTTCTGCTCTGACATCGATATCGAAGCTCGAGGACAACGGCTCGTCGAAAGAATGCCGCACATGCCCGACAAGAAATGACGCCAAAGTGACAACCTTCCGCTAATGATTGACAGATTTGGCATTCTCCTTTCATTTCTGGAAACTCGATTTTCAAGCACGTGAGTAAATGTCGAAAAAGTCGATAAAAAGTAGGAAAACATTAATTCACGTGAGAAGTGAACATTTTAAACCTTAGACATCACAGCCTACAACGCCCAGCTTATGTGAAATGGGATAATCTTCTTGCCCAGGGTCGCGTGGAACCGAAAGAGGAAAGAAGGTCGAAGACATCAAACCGACGCAGGGGAGGCAGGGAAGTCTAGCCTCAAAGACCCACATTGGACAGACTCGAACACACAACGCCTACCTCTGTCTCCTCTTCGCTGACTACAGGTGCAACTTTCTGACCTGGACGTTTTATAGTCACGAGCATGACGCTTCGCGAAATGAGGGTTCTCGCCAGGCAATTTCCTAGCTCCTAAAGAACGTCTTCTCGCTACACCGCCCAAGAGAACCTGGTCGCCGTCGTTCATGTCATGGATGTGAATGCACTCTCACGAAACAAAGGGACCGCCAAATCAACGCGGTTTTTTTCAAAAATTCAGCTTGCTCTGTGCTTTTATTCGATGCGGCGTTCCCTTTGAGTGGACGGTGCTCGAAGAGGTGGAGAGATGAAGGCTGGCTGAAACATAGCCTGTATCGGAGAGACCATTTGGCTCCTTTTCGCCACTTTGTACTGGTCAGTGGAACGCTTTTGCTCTTTTGCGCCATTAGCATTGAGCCAAAAGTGAACTTTTGCTACACAGACCCAATGCGAGTTTTAGCACTTCAATAGTGCTATTTTGCACCTTTTCTTTGCGTTCTTGAGAAAGTCTACAATTCCTCTACGCCGGTGATGTTCTGCCTTGACGTTCCTGATGAAGTTATCCTTCAAGTTCTGCAATTTCTCGATGCCAAAGAAGTGTGCCGAGTCCAACGCAGCTCCATGCACTTTCATAGGGTAAGTCGAATCCTGTAATGCGCATCTTCCTTTGTTCTAAGGCTACTTTAAAACACTCTTCCCAGCTTCGCAAACTCGCCTACCCAATTGTCTTTCACTTCTCAACAACGAGTCTTCGTGTAACAATTGACAATCTACGAGAATGCTTCGAAAGTCACCGACGAATCGAGGTCAACAACGATCGTTCACGAATCAACCTTCGCGTGACGTATGATGGCGGACTGCGGCAAAATCAAGACAAATACTTGTATTCGAACTCTTGGCCCCCGCTAAGTGCGAAGGATTATCTTAACGACGAGACGGTCTTCAAGACGTTTCTCTTGGCAGCCCTTCGACACATTGACCTTACCAATCTTTGTGTGGATGCAGTAAATGTGAGCATGCTCACGATTGTTGCCCACTTAGTCGGTCCGCGACGCATCAACGATGGGACCCTCTTCATTGGCCCCTTTTCAGCAACAGGAACACCAGAAATGCAATTTCAGAAAATGCACGAGGATTGCCTGCTCAATGAAACGCTAAGGAAATTTACATTTAGCAAATTGATCTTCGCAACTCCACATAGCTGCGAGATTTCAAGGACTACTGTCGATCACTGGATTTCCACATGCAATTGCTTGTATGTTTGGTCACCCAAATCAACATTGGACCTGGATGACGAGGTGCTGAACGGTGCAGATTTCCCTAAAGGTGATCTCAATGTGGCCACAAAGATCTCATCGCATGGTAGGTATGCTTCGTTAACGAAACATTTTATTTTATTTTTTGAAGGTCTTCGACGACTACTGAACAAAATAGACCAAGATGCGAAATTATCCCCTGACCAGACTCTAGGGTTCATGGTCAAGACCGCGAAGCCACGCCGCGAGTTCTTCGATACCATAATCCAGGGTCTCAGTGGAATTTCTTCAGTCTTTGATGCTAAAACTTTCTGTAACGCGGATTTCACGATGAAGCATGTGGTGTTCTCGATGATTTGGAACGAAGAATTTCGTCGCGAAGAGATCGAACCCGGAAGCTTTCTTTACTCTATTTTCATGAGACGCAACTGGGAACATTCATAAATCCTTTTTGTGTGAGGTTTGTAATTGGGGGGGGGGGGGGATTGTTTGTCTGTTTCCTTCATGACTGCTACAGTACTGTCACTGATTTAGTAGCCAGCGCAACATGAAAAAGTTGCGACCGGATTACTGTGAAAATATGCGCGCGCGCAGGTTACGGTCGTCGACCCTTACCTCGTCGTTTCGCCGTTATTATCACTTTTTTCGTCGATTCTCCGTGTTTTCTTGTGACAAAACACAATGCGACACTCCCCGGCAACTTTTGCGAAGTGAAAAACAAGCAAATTCGAAGCAAACCACGCTTCAAACGCCGAAACGACAGAATCTTCAAGCTTTTTTTCGTCGACTACCGTACTGGCGCGCGCCGACTTTTGTCAGATTCTACAGTAATCCGGTCGCAACTTTTTCATGTTGCGCTGGCTACTAAATCAGTGACAGTACTGTATTTATTTCGTTACTTTCATCTACGTGCTTGTCACAAAGACGTCATCGCTGTCAGAAGAAGGCTTTGGTCTACCTTTCATAGCCTTTCAAATCTACGAGTTTCTCATTGCCCTCAATTGTTTCCTTGATCCGCTCTTCTTCTGGTTGTTAGCAACGCCTTGATGCTTCCAGCTCTTTCAGATTTCAACCTCAACTTCGAGATCAGCTTTGTCGCACATTCAGACTTCGCCCATCTGTCGACGTCGGAGCGGTTGGGAAATGCGCGATGCCTCAGTCCGAGACGAATCATCATTTTCAACAACTTGTGAAAGCTTGGCAATACGAATAATTTCGTAGTTATAAAAGAAAATCTGCTTCTTCTGGTTGTAAGCAACGTCTTTTGCGCATCTTGGCAAGCACACAAAGGCGGTGCAAAAAAAATTTCTGCCTTGGCGTGTTCATAGGAAATCGGAGCATCGTGGGTGGGCTATGCTCATTGAAGCGAAGAGCCTTTTTCCGTGCGAGGAGAATCTTGTTGCATTGGCATCCTCCTTGGCAGCTTGCATGCCAAATGGCCGTAAGCGTACGACACGTAAATGTTCCAATTTTGATCTGCGAATACATTTTGAGCGTTGTTTCCATACCGCTCAACTTATTTCTGGTTTTTACTCTTCGAAAAGATTTTATGCACATCCACTTGAGGATCTTTTTAGTAAGATCCATTATCATTGGCATTGTAATTGAACAGATTGTGTATCACTTGCTATTGGCAGTGATTCAACTGCTTAGATTGCCCGCTTCAATGCTTATGTGGCTGCGAATGGAGGTGCATCCACGAATCAGTACAATTACTGAACTATTTTATTTTAGATGGTTCCTGATGACATAGCATGGACTACAAGTGTCAAGGACTTAGTCATCAATGCATCGAATATTATTTTGCTTGAAGCAATTGTTGAAAGAGCTTTCGCTACAATCCTGCAAAATTATGAAAAACGGCGCTGCCCTTTACTGATCTGTGGAATTGTTTTATGCACCGTTTGTGTATAATAACGAAAAATGCGCATTTAGTTCTCAACAAGTTATTTTGCATGGACTTCGCAGGCTTCTCCTGAAACGATAGATGAACTGCGTTCTGTTTACAAGAACATCTTCTGCTTGCTTGGCTTCGACACACTCGGACTAATAGTTCACGCGCACAGCCTTAAATAATTTTCCATTCACAGGTTTCCTTTGTTGCTTTTCTTCGAGGTTTCCGTGAAAGCGTCGCCTGGATGCGTGGCAAGTCGACCTTTCATAATCTTGGTCAAAGATATCAGGTAAAGCTTCCAAGTGGCAGAACAACGCCTTCAAATAATATCTGCAGGCGCTAGAGAACCTGCGAACAAATCGAGCAATGGTTGCAGTTTTTGCCACCACTTTCTTCAGGTAATTGCTGCCTTCCGAAATACAATTGCCTAGCACAATTTACTACGCTGTCTTTCTTTATTTCTGGTCAACAAAAACGACATCCATGTCCGAAGAGGGATACGGTGTCCCCTTTATTTGCTTCCAAATCTACGACCTGATTGTTGCGCTCAATTGCTTCAGCGATCCCATCTTTTTCTTCATGTTCGTTATTATTCGTGAACTTGCCAACGTTTGCAGGTTTCATCCTAAACTCAAGCAAGAACTAACGACAAATCTGCGTCTCAAGAACATTCCGCCATCTCCAATGAGAAGTTATTCTGTGAAAAGAGAAACGGATCATCACTTTCGACAACTTCAACAAGCCTGGAAATAAATCATTTGGTTGAAGGTGTTCCTTGTTCTTTATTCGTTGCCAGGTAGCACGAATGCGCTGCGCTGTGCTAACAACGCGACATCTATACCGCATGCCGGAAGCCCCCATACCTACCGTATCCCCATGCACATGCCACCCTGTTGCCGGCGACATAGAGCATTACTACTTCTGGAAGTCGGTGACGAGGAGCCACGACTTCTGCGTCATCACCGAACGCTACCTGTGCAAGACCTCGAGGGCCATGCGCAAGGCCAAGGAACTCAAGATCGAGAGTAGAGCCGAGGTGCGGCGGCGCGAGAAAGTCGCCGCTCCTCCAATCAGAAAAACCAATTGCCTTCAGCACTTTTCACGCTCGGTCGTGAATGCAGTCATTGAGAAGATCCTCGAGCGAGGCTTCTCTCGCATCCTCTTTCTCGGCTATCCCTGTGATGAGCTCTTGAGCGAGGATGCCACCGAGGTGCGGGTTGTCAATAAATGTCAACAAACAACTAAATAAAACGCAAACAACTAAACAAGAGAATGTTTAGTACAACAAGACGTACGCGCAATCGTTGATGATCGTCTACTTGGGCAGTCTCCAGCGCAAGCAGCCGGAGCTCCTCGACCGAGTGCTCTGTCGCCACGAGAAGAAGGCCGTCCATCGGCAATTCATCGGCCGCGGCGATTGGGACCATCAGACCCTGCACATTGTGAGTGAACAAGTCTGGAGTAAACAACTTGCTTACAGATGAGGGCGAACCCGGACTTCAACTCCTTCGACGAAGGAGCGCGCGCTCAAGGAGAGTTCACCCAGCTGCTCGAGGAGCTCATCGAGAGGGAACAAGAGGAGATGCCCGCCGCCGGCAACGGGCTCCTCTTCGACGAGGTGGACGGCGACGACGAGGACGAAGAGAAGAAGAAGAAGAAGTCGAGGAGGAAGAAGCACAAGAAGGTCAAGCCGAGGGATGAAGATGAGATGGAAGAAGACGAGAAGAAGGAGACCCCAAGCCCGGGAGAGCCGAAGTCCGAGGACAAGAAGGAAAATGACAAGTCAGCCAGTCAGAAGGTTTGAAACGCAAAATTCTCCTTAGGAACGAAGCACGCAGGTTAGCCCCGAGAAGCCTGCTGCTCCTTCTTCTCCGGCCAAGGACAAGTCGAAGGAAGGAGAGAATAGCAAGTCGCGCAAGTCGGCGAAGGCGAAGGAAGCTGAGAAGACGGACGAGTTGGAGGAGGAGGCACCCAATCGTGCACGTCGCAGAAGGCCGAGGCGAACGACTCGGGCAAACCTCCCCCTCCCCCGACAAGCAGCCAACACCCAGTTCCCATTAGACAAGATCAATAAAGTTTCGGAAAAAATCGTGTTTCTCTTCATGATGGAGGGGGAGAGACATAAAAGCCGCTAGCCGGGAGTTTACTTTTTGTAGCTTGAAAACGAAAGTTGTCCTGCAGTGTGAGGTCCCAGAGCGACGTGCCTGTGAGATGAGGAAACCCGAAGCACCAGGACCGGAGCGATGACTAACGGCGGCGAAGGAAGCAGATAAAAGGCGAGAAGACGACGAAACCAGGCTCACTCCCCCTCCCACTGCGACGATGGACTCTTGTGCCTAGCAGTCCCACTGATCTATGCGCTAATGCCGTCAGTGAAGTGTATGTGTGTAAGACCGGCGGTCCTGTCTGATACTGTAGGCCGGCAATAAAGCTATCCCTGTTAACTCTTATTCTTCTGTGTCTCACATCCACCCGAAGGTCGATCCGATAACCGACTCTGGAGAGCGGCCCAGTCCTCGGCAATGCGCAAGTCGAGGACACGAGACCTTACACCCCCCTCTCCTATCCCTATTCTCCTAGTCCCAAACGACCCCAGATCAGAACCTAATAAGGCTCGTGCGCCTTACTGCAGCTTGCGTCACTTTCCGTTGACTTCTCCGATGGTCTCAACGGAGAAGTATATACTTGATTGAGCCCTCCTCGTTACAGCTCTTTCCATTCCTTCTGTCGTGTGAGAATTGAACTTTTTCTCTTTCTCACCGAAGTGGCCTTGTCTATTTCCCCACGAATTGATGTGCTCTGCAGCTTTGTATTTGGCCAATTCCCTGGAACTCGCTACAATTTCAGTTCCTAGACGATGAAGGCACGCGATTCCACAAATATCCCTTCTCACTCTCAGAGAGATCAGCATCAAACGCCTAGACACGATGTCCGTCTTGGTCCTTCTTCTTGCCTCTGCATGGCATGGCGATAAGCCTCAGCCAACTAAATATTCCCATCGTCATCTGCGAGTACCTTCTCAGCGTTCTTGCTATTGTGTTGAATTTTCTGCTGGTCTTCGTTCTTCGCAAGCAGTTCATGCATGTTCATTTTCGTCTTTTATTGGTTTGTTCTTTTCACTGATGACATGAAATGTTCAGAATTGCAGATAGTTTTTCACCTTTTGTTAGGTTTAATTTCTATGCTTCGATTGCCAGTTTCAATTTTAATGTGGACCCAGATGGAGGTACATATTGTAGGAACATAAGAACTCTTGTACATCTACTTGCAGCTAATGCCGAATTTTCTGCTCTGGACAATAGTTCCAAAAGACTTTGCACTAAAGGGATCGAATATGATTCTTCTACTCATTGTTATCGAACGTCTCCTGGCCACAATTCTAGAAAAATATGAAAGTCGACGGCATGTGCGCCTTCTAACGATCATTATTCTACTCGCTGTTCGTGATCGACCGTATTTCTGCATTTTCAGTTAGTGGGAAACTATTTTCTGTGGAAATATTCGGCATTTGCAACGCTGCAACAGCTTCAAGAGACCGTTTTCAACAGCTTTATGCTTTTGGTCGTTGATGCGGCAGGAGTTGTGGTACACATATATTTGTTTGCTGAGAAACTTTTAAGATTGCCATATTTGTTTTTGTGCGTGGGTTTCGTCAATATTTTGCCTGGGTTCGAGGAAGAACGCTCCAACATAATCTGAACCATCGATATCAGGTTTGGATTACTTTTTACTTTAGAGAAAGCTTTTTTCAAGGCAAAAGAAAACGTGAACACGATACGATCCTTGTCTATTGTTTGCGCAATCGCATTTTTCAGGTAAGATCTTTATGCGCTAGAAGTTATTTTTTTTGTTTTCCAGCAATCTTTATTACGCTGCAGTCTTTTATGTTTCTGCAACAAGGGCGGTCGAAGTCTCCGAGGGCGGCTTCGGGTTACCATTTATAGCCATTCAAATCTACGATTTAATTGTGGCTTTCAACTGTTTCATCGATCCACTTCTTGTGCTTTTGTAAGCTTTTTTTAACGGACGAAAATTTCTCTTTGAGATTCAACCGTCAACTTCGCCAGGAACTGTTCTCGATTCTGAAACATCGAAGGCCCATTAAGACAGTGGTTCAGAGGACATCTGGCAGCGCTGAAGCGGAAAATCATTTTCGTCAACTTCGAGCAGCTTGGAAATAAATTTTCGAAATAATCACTGAACGGCGTATTGTTGTCAAAGAATTCAAAGTTGAGACATCTGTCGCCACGTCAAAGTCGATAACTAAAGCTCCCCACGTTTTCTGCAGATTGCATTTTCTCGAACAAGCTGCATGCCCATTATCGGAAAACCATTCAGAGGAAAGCGCGAAAGCCAAGTCGAAGTCCGTCGTACTACTTCTTTCCCTTCGTCTACTACCTCCAGCACGCGATCCACTTCTTTTTTACTCCACATTGCTTCAAGGCTCTTCCGTTCTTTACTCACTCCACGCGATTTTACAGAAACCTGCACGACATTTCTCATGGCTTTCCATTCAGGGAGGAATTCATCCACTATGGTCACGCACCTCACTTACCTCAGCGTCCCAATCGTTACCATAGAATGCATCTTGAACGTTGTGGCAGTTCCGCTCAATGCTATCTTAGCCTTTGCGCTCAGCAAGCATTTCATGCACATCCACCTGCGAATTTTTCTGGTTTGCTGCGTTATTTCGAATAATTTCTAGATTGTTTATCACGTGCTGTTTTGTTTGACGGCTATTTTAAGACTACCTGCAGCAATCGCAATGTGGATACGCATGGAGGTTTCCAAGAATAAAAAAATAACTTTTTTCGTTTAGCAAGTCCCAGACAGCGTGGCATGGACAACCCTTACCAAGGACGTCGTTATAAGCTCATCAACGCTAATTTTACTTTGCACAATTTTGGAACGCTTCCTGGCCACTTTGATCAAAAACTATGAACGAAGGCGTTATCCTTGGGTTGTTGTCATTATTGTTTTTGCAGTTGTAAGTTTGTAATCTAATGGTCATTTAATTTAATTTAGTTTATTATTGATTATTTTTGTCTGTGGCAATCGCAAGCTGTAGCTACAACCGAAGAATTGCCGTCTATTGTAAGGAACAGCTTCCTCTTGCTGGGCATGGACGCGGCTGGAATCTTGGTGAGTCTTTGAAAAGGCGATGGCGACAAGCGCACTATGCGCATAATTTCATAACCACTTGCGATAGTGTGACTGTGTCGAGAATGCGATAGTGAAGTTTCTAGTCGCGACAGATTTTTTTCAGATTGCCGTGGTCGCCTTCCTTCGTGGATTTTACGAAAGCGTCGCGTGGCTTCGTGGAAAGACCGAGAAACACAATCTTAGTCAACGATTTCAGGTCTGACATTTTGAAGTGTTAAAGATTTAGGCAAAAGAGAACGTCTACACAAATCGCGCACTGATTGTTATTTGTGCAATGGCATTTCTAAGGTGCGTCCATTTTTTCACGTAACTTCTTTCAGCAATATCTACTATGCCACTTTCATTTATATCATTGGCACGGCGTCAACGTCAACCACTATTGAAGGCTATGCATTGCCATTCATTTGTTTTCAAATCTACGACTTGATTGTTGCGTTGAATTGTTTTCTGCAACCGATTTTGATTTGGCTGTAAGCCTTTAGTCCGAAGCAATTCTAGAGACGCAGGATTTGCAGGTTTCATCCGCAGCTTCAAAGACCGTTCTGCTTTTCTTTTATATTAAAAAGAGCCTCCAAAGCGACTCTAGTTCGAGATGTTGTTGTGAAGGCGGAGACCGAGAAATATTTCCAGCAACTTCAAGATGCCTGGAAATGACGACAAACTTGTCTTTGTCAATCAACACTGTCACTTGACTTTTTTTGCTAAACCTGCCGAATAACACCTCCAAAAATTTGTCTGCAACATTCAAAACCACGCAATTTTCTCTCTGAACAATGCGACATCATTGCGTATGCCAAAACTGCCGAAAAAATTGTACTCTTCGTACAAAACGTGCAATCTTCAAGACCACCTGCTCCCAAAGATTTCTTTTTGCAATAAAATCGCATTCATCTCACGAACCCGGTAATTTCGGGCAACACATGGCTTCCACCTTTGTTGACTTCCTCTTCCACTTCCACTTTCGTCATCGTCTACCTGTCTTAATAAATCTCATTTTATGTACACCTGCGGAAAGAAAAATTGGAAAGAAAATCAAGCCTCGTTCTGAAGTCAATAGATTGTGACAGGCGGCGGCAATGGCGTCGTTTGAGGCAGGAAAAAAAATTGAGAGCAAAATGCTGCTTATAACTCGGGCGCGCACTTGCGGGCGGACGACCGCCCCATTTCAGTCAGCCTCCCATCACGGTCTAGCAATTTCCGGCGCTCCGCGCAACTCCCACTAACGCCACTTTTGGTGTTTGGATCTCTAGCTGAACCCTGCGACTATTTCTTTTTTCAAACCTTGTGACATCTCAATACCACGTGTTATTATTTTTCTGAAACGTGCAAGAGATGCATTTCCATGTGGTGTAAAATATTTTCTGGATCAAACTGTGCGATGTCTACTGCGCGTAGGCATTTTTCTTGAAGGTGTCTGATTGCGTGCATTCATTCCTCTGACGAAACAGCCTCGCTACGGTCTTGCCGTGTCCCACTCAGACATTTCTGAAAATCGTATGGTGCATTCTCTTTCTGTTCTGCGAAGTCGGCAACGCGTGACGGGCGGTCCAATGTGACTGTGGATCCACTTTTCGATTTTTGAACCTCCCTATCACAATTCAGAATGTGCGTAGCCTACTCCCGTTTGAAATTGGCCCTTCACTCTTTGCCCTCACGCTTTTCAGTCAAAAATAGTGTTGTTGACAGAGGGGAGAATTTACAGGCGTACATACTTGGATTCTCCAAGGTCACTCATCCAAAAGGTCTCGACACTCGTGGAGTTTTTAGGGGTCATTCGCGCGAAAGAAGAGTTCTGCACTACAAGCAAAAGTGAAACCTACTGTGAAATAAGTTCGAACAACTTTCTTCTCTCCTTTCAACGAGACGAAAATCTTTCCAAAACAGGAAGTTCCTTTTCTGCAAGATGTTGCGGTCACGTGCTTCAAATACATTTTACCCTCTTCTAGGAAAGTCCAAAATGTGTTTTGCTTTTCTTCTCATTTTACACTGAAGCGGCAATTTTATACTGAATGCACCCACAAATTTCACTGTTTGTTGCACTCGAGGCGACGGCGAAGAAATCATACGCCTGCTCTATAGACTCTCTTGGTGCCATTTCGTATTCATTTTCCTCTCGAGAAATATTTCATGTATCTCACTTGACGTCTTAAAATTCTCTGAAGAGCACAAGAAAGCACCGAGTCTCAAGCTTTGTTACCACTTATTGTTAGATTCTCTTGATATTGAAGCCTCCCTGACGTCTAATAAAAAAAAGCATTGCCTGTTTTTGAATGAGACGAAAATGGGCTGTTTCGTACCGGGGGCAGCTGTCAAAGCCGTCGCTGTTATGTTGAGGTTTGTCGCGCGGCGCCTGGCGCCTCGCAGATCATTTGAGCCCACGCCCGCCGCCCCGGCGACCTCTTTTCATCTCGACGCGAGCCGCGAGATTTTACCTCGAGCTTATTTTATCGCTCTGTCCTGTTGCAGAAGAATGACTTCAATCGGTTTGACTAGTCTAAATGTGCCTATTCACATAGGGGAATGTGTCCTCAACGTCGTCGCGATTGGCTTGAACTTGGCTCTTGTGATAGCGTTGAGGAAACATTTCATGCATGTCAATCTGCGAATTCTTATGGTAAGACCTTTTCGTTCAAGACAATTTTTAGATTATTTATTTCATGGCAATAGGTGCCGTGGCCTTGCTTCGATTACCCACGGCCATATTGATGCTCATACGACAAGAGGTAGGAAGGCTGCTACTAATAAATAAAGTGTACAGTTCAACCCGGCAGCCACTGCGTGGGCGAACGCTATCAAGAATCTTATAATGCAAGCGTCAAACTTTTATCTTCTCTGCATAATGCTCGAGCGGTTATTGGCGACTCTGGTTTCGCATTATGAGAAAAAGAAGCATCCTTGGGTCATGATCTTCATCGTCGTTGCTTTAGTAAGTGCTTTGAAGACCATTTCAACATTCCTTCAGGCTGCAGCCATTTACTTCGCTTTTTACAAAGATGCGACCGCCGAGATCAAGCTGGAAGACATGAAAATGCTGGTTATTGGCAGTTTTATCCTCGTTGGCATCGACGTCGTTGGGATTTGTGTGAGTAAACAACTTGTCAACAAATTGTTTTCTCTTGAAGATTGCTCTCGTCGCCTTCTTTCGAGGTCTCAAAGAGAGTCTTTCCTGGCTGCGAGGAAAGACAGAGAAGCACGACCTCGGAAAGCGCTATCAGGTGTCCTTCTCCTCGAGTCGCAATATTCTCAGCTCTTTGCAGGCTCGCAAAAATGTTCACACAAATCGAGCCCTCATCTGCGTTTATGTGACCGCTTTCTTCAGGTTCTGCACGTTTCACCAAAAGAGCTTGTCTCTGTTACAGTAACCTTTACTACTCGACCATTCTCTATATCAACGGAATGCACACTACAGCCTTGACTGAGAGCGGCATTGCCACGCCGTTTATTTTCATTCAACTCTTTGATTTTATTCTGGCAGTCAACTGCCTCATCGATCCGCTATTTATCTGGGTGTAAGTTCACTTTCCTACGTCCAGGATGGTGTTTCTTCTTTCAGAATTCATCCCCGACTCCGACGACAACTTCAATCCTTCTTCGCCTTCTTTCACTGTCGACGACCGGTCTCAACCGTGTCTGAGAGAACTCTTTCAATTCAAGCTGAAACGGACCATTATTTCAAGCAGCTCAAAGATGCATGGGAACGAGTTTGAACAATGAGATCGCAGACAAGCAATACTAACGTCTTCAAAATGTGCCGAAATAAATGTGCCTTCTCACATCGCAGTTCACTTCCTCACCAAGTTCCTACAATCTCTCGAGACGTTGAAGAAATTCCACAAAACGTTTCTCTCTTTACAGCAAGCAAAGTGGCGGCTTGCTCTTTCGATCGTTACTTCGCCTGCAGGGGTCAATTTGTCTCAAGACTAACCTTGTTTACCACTTTCCCTCGTTTTTATTCGATCACACATCTAATGAAATCAGCCCCTGCCTGTTTCATTCTGAAGGTGAAGAAGTGCTGTCGGGCTTGCTTGACCCGACTGTGCCTGTAGACCGAAGAGAAAGAAGCTTGTCGACGTTTTTGCCACTAGCACACAACGTGCAGACTGGCAAAGCAACTTTGTACACCTTCTCAATGTGATTGCCTTCTTCAAGCGGATTACCATCTTTGAATGTCTGGAAAGACCGAGAATATGCATCGTCGCATCGGATGCTAGGAGGAACCTGAAAACGTTTTCCTCTCTCTCATCATCCAAAGAATTTCTTACAACTTCGGTAGAAGGCGATGGAGAGTCCACATCCATCACCTCGATACTGTTCTCCACAAAGATGTCCTCAAGGCGCAAGGGTCTCGCTTGACCATAATTACCGTATCTTCGAGAAGGAGAATAAAGTCTTCCCCGAGATCGAACCACCTAGAACTTCAAAACTACAAAAAGTAGACAAACCTCACGGCGAATCCTCATGGTCTCGGGCGACCCTTCACGGAGTTCAACCAAGTCGTGCCAGATTTCAGCGCTTTTCTCTTGAAGAGAACTCTCGCAAGGAGTTGAGGCTCACATCGAAAGAGACGATTTCGGCGTCGATGAGGTTTCTCGTCGTCGTCGCTAGCCGCAGCCACATTTTTGAGGTAAAGGGAAAGAGGAGAAGGAGGAAGGAAGGGAGAGCGGGTCGAGATGAAACTCGCGATTTCTACGGTGTCCCTCGTCCCTCCTTCGATGGTGTGGCGGCTGTCACAAGAGGGTCATAACTGAGGGCGATTGCGATCTCGGCCTTCCTTCGAACGGCGACTCGCGGAAGGACAATCCCCCACCTCTTGCAACAATGAGTCAGGCGGAAGCATGACCGTGCTTCAAACGGCTTTGCTTCCTACGCAAGCTTGAAGAGGGATGCCAATTTCAACCTCGAACCTCTCCAGGGTTCTTTAGGTCAAGAACAACCAGGATGCAACAGCAGGCGAGGAGTGCCAGCTGGACAGCAAAAGGACCCTCTCTTTCAGGTTTTGCTTTTGTAATCTCTTTCTTTCTTACTCTCCGACGCAATCGATCTCACGAAATCTCCTGTCCCACAAGGGACTCTTTTTTCCTCTGACAATGAGAGAATGATGAAGATGGCAATTGCATTTTCCCGCTTGCTCCAGACCTTCCAGATCAGCTGTTCAGAAACGCCAAAGAGCAATGACGATGCGACGAGTTTATTCTGAGGGCGGATCGGGGCTGGCCGGGACGAGCTTCTTAGCTGGGGCCGAGGTAGCACGACTGGTCGGTCCTCGGCTTGGTGACGCCCGGCGGGAGGCCGCTGCCTCCACC
>JAQIXL010000797.1:0-24731 GCA_034700245.1 Poikilolaimus oxycercus
CGGAAAAGATTTTCCGCTGCCGAAAAATTCGGCGGCGAGTATGAACAGCGCTCAAATTTCCGCTGCCGAAAATTTTCCGCAGCGGAAAATATTTTCCGCTGCCGAAAAAATCGCAGCGAGTATAAATTGTACTTATTGAATTTGCCTCCTTGTACTCCGTGTCCTCCAAACGCCGTCACAAAGTTGCCTTCGTCGTCGAAGATGCAGATCTGGAATGGAAACGAATGATATTGCAGTCTACAGAGGGAGGGATGCCAAGACTTCAGAGTGTGAAGAAGAGGCGGGGTACTCACTCGGTGATTGTAGCGGTCGGAGACGATGAGCTGTCTCTGAGCATTACAAGCGACGTCGGCTGCTGAAAGAATGCATTCTTCTATCTTCTCTTCACTTGAAAGAATAAATGAAGGGCGATGCTCACCCGAATCGAGTTGTCCTTCGCCCGAGCCATAACTTCCGAAACTCCTGAGGAAGTCTCCTTTGGAGGTGTAAACGCAGATTCGATGATTTGAGGAATCGCAGACGGCGAATTCCGTGGAGCCGACGGTGGTGATGCCGCGAGGCCAGTTGAGTTCTCCGGGACCGGAGCCCTTCTTGCCGATGATGAGGCGAGGCTTGCCTCGGGCCTTGTACTCGTTCAAGTCGTCAACGTCAGTAATGGCAGACGTGCGCCGACGGAGGCGGATGGAGGCGCGCTCGAGAGAGGGCAAGCCCGTGGATGGCTCTTCTTCCGAGGACTCCTGTCGAGGCGGGGCGGGTCCGACGCGGACCGCCGTCGAGCTCTCTAAACGGGCGGATCTTTCAGCGAGCAGCTGCTGGACGCGCGGCGACGACAGAGTGGCGGCGAGGTCGGGATTGGTGCGCGAGCGTTGGAAGCGCTGGCGACGTCGAATGAGCCAGGCGGGCGTCGTCGGTGGAGGAGACGCGCTCTCACCTGGGTAGTGCTCGATCGGGATCGGAGAAGGTGGCGACTCTTCTTCCTTCGCCACTTCGAGTCCCGGGAAATGAGAAGCTGAACGCGTGACGTAGCGGAAGCGTCGCGGTTGATGCTCACCCTCAGTCGCTGCCGACACACCCGTCGCCGGCACTTCGATGACGACGGGCGGCGGGGCGGGCTGCGACTGCGTCATCGCGTCTTCCTCCTTGCGACGCTCGTGGGCTGCTCGAATCACTTCCACCTTCTCGTTCAGACTTGTGTCTTCTCCACTCGACGCCTGACGGGGCAACTTCGGCGGCTTCTTCACGATGCGAGGTCTCTCCTCCCTTCTCTCATCTTCTCTTCGTGGCTCCTCCTTGCGCGCCTCCTCCCGCCCCGCCTCAGGGGGTCGACTCCAAGGACTCTTGCTCTTGCGAGCTTCTTCTCCATTGCTTCGAAGTCTGTTCCAAGCTTCTTCTTCGAGTTGTTGTCTTCTCTTGAATCGAATCGAATTCTCGTCGTCGGGTCTTGCAAAGCGCGATTGAGGTCTGGATTCGTTGGCTGTGCCTTCCTCGTCCTTGCGTCTCAGTTTGTAGGAATCACTCTCGAGACCCATTTTGAAAGGCCTCGGCAAGTAAGACTGTTCAAGGGGCAGATAACGACCCGCGTATTGCGGCAGCTGAACACAAAGCTCGCCGAAGGAGGCGATCGCCGTCGGAAGCTTCGACGCATCGTCGCCCGCCGAGAAACGAAGCTTCTTCGCGAAGAGCTCGTCGGCGTCGGGCTGAAAGACCAAGGCTGGGATTGAGGAGATCGAGGAAGGGGAAAAGGGATGGAGGGAAGCTCTGTTTGAGTACTCGACGCCGTCATCGAGGTGTTTGATTTTGAGTGGGAGGGGCCCTCCTCCGCCACTCGCCGCGCCAGTCCGCCCACCCCGGCTGCCCCCTTCTCCCTCTGGTGTAAGAAGGATCTTGCCAGAGACTGAGAGGGGCAGAGGAACCTGGAAGTTGCGGAGATACTCGAGTCCCTCCTGGAAGGTGTTCTTGTAGTGAAGAAGCTCGTCGTCCGTCATCGTGCACTCTCCCTTGAGGACGGCCTCGAGACGCGCCACTCCCTCGCTCATGTTCGAAGACTCGATCTGCAACAGTTGGCCCTCCTCCCTCTCTTCTCGCCCACCTCGAGAACGTCACGCAGATTACTCATGAGACGGGCCTCGTTCGTCTGAAAAATGTCGATCTCCGCAAGGAAGGCGTCCTCCTGCAAGAAACTCCTCTCCCTCCTCGTCGCCCACCTTCTTCTTGAGTTCTCGGAGATGTCGATGGAAGTACTCTTTGACTTCAGTGCGAGTCGTCTCGCAGTTGAGTGAGAGAAGGTCGAGGCCCTTGGAGAGGCCGTCCGACGCCTCTGTGATGCGATTCGATAGTCGCTTCACCTGAGAAGAGCGTCGTCGACTGAGAGGAAGGGCACCTGGTTGAGGAGTCGACTGAGGTCGCGTCGGATGAGTTCCGAGTGAGTGGCGCGACACTCCTTGCACGCCTTCTTGTCGCAGTGCACACATACGGCGATGTCCGACTGCTTCTCGTCGCAAATTCGACATCGCTCAAGATTAAACCTGCAAAAGATTGGATGTGGGAGGAGGGAAGGGAAAGACCTATGGATATACTCCTCGAGCTGCGCTTGGTTCTCCTCGCTCGCCTGCAAGTGAATGTCGAGAAATCCTGAAATGAGAAGAAAAGGGGAGAGATTGAAGAAGAGCAGAACTCACCGACGAGGGTGTAATTCGTCTGGAAGGCCTTCACTCCTTCGTAGGGCAACGTGTGTTCGGCACGACATTCGGGGCATTTGAGAGAACGATGGAGGGAGTCGACACAACTCTCGAGACAAGGATGACAGAAGGTGTGCTGGCAGGGAAGGAGCTTCGGGGATCTGCAACCTCCTTAGAGAGGAGGGAGAGAGAGACTCGTGACTCTCACGAGGTGAGCACTCACTTGTAGCGGTCGAGGCAGATCGGGCACGTGAGCAGCTGCTCGATCTTCTCCAGGGGATTCGAGAATCTATAACAAGATCTCTAACTCACTATAAAGAATGTCATCTTCAGAACAGAGAAGAAATAGAAGAAGTAAAGAATGAATGACAGCGAAGTATTGGAAGGCATAGGATGAGGACTCACTCGGCAGGCCGATGCTGTGGCGGAGTGAGGAGTAGTTCCCTGATGCGTTGCCGCTCCTGCGACGTCTCGGCGGCGGGCGAGGAGGCCATTGCGCAGCGCGGCTTCGCACTGAGGACACGGACCTCCGCGGCGCCGCCTCTCGCCCGCCTCGGCCCTCCTTTCCCTCGGCTTTACACTCTCCACATACACAACACACTGACTGAACCCCCTCCTGCCGCTCTCTTTCAGGCTCGCATTACGTCGGACACCTGCGTTCCTCTCTTGTCCAATTCAGAGTTCTTCAAGCCTTTACTCCATCCACAGAATGCTCTCACAATGCACGTCCCGAGTGTTTCCTTTTTTCCCTCTCACCTTTCGTCACGTGACGTCACTGGAAGACACTCGAAAGCATTGCGAAACTCCCATCTCCTCTCTCTCCAGTCAAAGCTCATCAGTCAAGTAATGGTCTTTTATCTGAATCATTCTCGTCCAACAATGAGGGACGTGCGGAAGTACGTAGAAAGACACCGTATATTTAGAGATGTACAACAAAACATATTTTGAAACAAGAACCGTTGAATGGAATGAACAATCACATACAGCATCTCATCACTTCTACTTCGTGACGATGGTTCTCATAAGAGTGGAAGTGAGCTTCTCCAGTCTCCGAACGTCTTGCAGTTGGTTGGAGCTAAACCACAACCAATTACTTTCTTCTTATCAAGGCTAAATCTTTTTCAAACATTAGATCAGATAAAACGTTAACACGCTTCGACAATCTAACTTTATGTAGTGGTCTTATCAAAAACAGTAAAAAAGAGAAAACCAAACAAAAGATGAACCTGTACTGCAGGCAGACGACATCATCGGTGAGCTTCAGGACGACCTTTCCTTCCTTGTGGTTGTACTTCGTCACGAATCTGGAGAGAATTGAAACAAAGAGAGGAAGTTAAACCGGCATTTGGTCGGATTGGCGGCGTGGAGTCTCTCGACCGCCTTCAGGAATTCCTCCCAACTCGTGAAATACGTCATCGTTGTTGACGGTTGATTGCAAGCTTTCTGAAAGTAAGTTCACTGCATACGTGCACATCATTGAGAACAAGATTTAAAGAATAAGAAAGGAAAGAAAGAAAAGGGTTGCATATGAATGAAAAGTAGAGAAATTGCAGCCCGGAACGAATAGTTGACCGTCGTTGCGGCGCAGGCTTTTCGCTGTGGGACCAGCACATTTGAGCCATCTCGACTTGACCACATGAAAGTCACATTTCTTCAACGTCTTGAGCTTTGCCAGAAGGAGGCGATAGACGCGCTCTCAGAAGTTTTTGTTGCATCTCCAGGCAACCAACTCTTGCTTCGTATTGCTTTACGTAGACAACTAACTAAAGGGAGAACAAGAATAGAAGAATGGGGGAGAACGGGTCAGAGAATCGGGCGAAGGCGAAAGCTAAAGTCTCGAGATCTCTGTCGGATGGGGACGAGATTGCTTTCATAACATTTTTAATTGGTAAAAAAAAAGAAGCTAGAAGGAAGTAACACGAAGTGATACTCTTTGATGATAGGAATGGAAGGAAGACGAGGCACTTCGAGTTCCCCGATGGCCACTCGCCCAGCAGTCCAGATGTTTTGATCGAGGCGCACGACGAGATTCGTTCACCCGTGAGGACGCTTCTTCAATTCCCAGACCTCCTCCAGTTATACAGCCTTCCCCACGAGGAGCCCCCAATTCTCTTGTCTCCTGCAAGAATTCCAACGACCCTCTCAAATACGGTAGATATTTGATGGGAGGCTTCCGCAAACCATGCAGTTCCCCCTTCTTGAGAATGCTACAATGACAGACACTCGGCCAACGAGACGGAAGGCGAAGGTGAAAAGAGCATTGATTTATTGACGAAGCAGGTCAAGTCGAAGTGGATGGAGCAGGTCGAGGGTTGAAGTGAGCGACGAGAACCTCCTTCGCTCGTCGTTCAGTGCTGAGTCGAGCTAGCTCCTCGTTGAGGATGTCAAGACGATGGCCACGTTTCGGTTTCTTCTCTGTCGGAGACTGAAGACGCAGCTCGGTCTCGCAGACGACGACGGCCCTTTCCACGAGGGCGACGTTCGTCTCGAAGTGGTCGAGGCTGAAAGCCGCGCCTCGTCGCTTATTCCAGTCTTTGAAGACGAACCCGGCCAGCACCTCGACGAAAGCCTTCGATCGCCTCGCCAACACCTTCTCCTCTTCTTTCAGCTCTCGAAGACGCCGATCGAGACGTTCGAGACGAGACTCCTGCAGAGCATCCACCGCCGACATCTTCCAGTTCACTGCACTCGACAGAGGAGAGAGGAAGAGGGAGGAGGAGCTGTGGATGGCCACTTGATAGGGGACTGCGAGGGGAGAGGGGCGAGGGCCTCCGACGACCCGTGTGCACTCAGCCAGAAGGACACACGTCGGCAAGCTTTATTCCGAGAGCTGAGCAGTGTCCTTTCTCTTCTTCTTCTTCTCGCCTCCTCACGTCGTCTCCTCACTTCCGACCGGCCCACGCGTAGAATCGCCTCTTACCCATCTCGCCGTCGCCCGAGTAGAGAGCCCGTTTTCCTGCCCAAGCATAGAACCTGCACAAGCACATTCATTACAGTAGGCAACGGACTTCCTCTTCGCCACTTCTCTGACGACTTCATCTGAATCGGCCGGAGAAAGGCCGGCAGATCTCTTCGAGTCCTCCCAGCTGTAGAAACGCTTCACCTAGAGAGCAGGATTGAATAGTGGAAATGAAGGAAGAAGAGGCGAATGAATAGAAGATGATTGGAGAGACCTGAGAGTGCTCGTCCTCGGAAGAACGGACGACGGCGATGAGGGAGACGAGGAGAAGGCAGACGACAAGTCGGGCGAGCATCCTCTCTCCTCCTCTCTCAATAGCCTGCAGCAAGCACATCGACCATTCAGCCCCAGCTACGGTAACCGCCTCCTCCTACATTATTCAGGAAATAAATTCTCATTGGAAAGGTGCGACAAGGGAGAAGGGAGCCGTCATCACCCCGTGCGACGACACCCCGAAAGCCTCCTCGCACGCCGTCTTCGACACGACCGCTCGTCCGCGGAGACAAGGGGAGGGACGAGCAGAGGAGAGAGGAGAGGGAAGCCTCGAGGGCGGAGGGTCGCGACATTCACCCAGGTGACGACGTTTTATCTCTTCGAGGGGGCGGAGACCCGAGACGTCGTCGTCGACTCCAACGGCGCCGTGAACTCGACGAAGGAGTTCGTCTCGTCGCCCCCGTCACCCGCGTTCCCACCTCCAACTCCTTCTTGCGTTGTCTTCACTCACTCAGAGTGGTGGGGTGATGACTGCGCGGAGAGGGCCAGCGCGGTGTCGGAGTCCGTGCCGTCTCCGCCGTCGACGGCTGCGTGCTTGCCGCCGTCTATAGCCAGCTCTAAAGGAAGAGAGTCTTCACCTGGATCTCCGAGTTGCCCACAGCCGTCCTCACAGCGGGAGACGCGACTTGTGTCACGGGCTGGGTGACATTCGGCATCGGTTGCACGAGCTCCTTGGAGGGGAGGGAGGACGAAGGAGGCGGAGGCGGGGGACGAGGAGGGGAAGGGCGAGGGTCAATCAACACAAGCTTCTGGCTGAAACACAAAATTGCGACGAAATCAGGCAAACCCTGGAGACCTATCGTCGTCTTTCGGAGTCAGGGGCGACGGATAATTATCTTCGAAGAGAGGAGAGTCTTCTTTTGTCACTTGGGGAAGGTTCTCATTTTCGGGGAAGGAAGACGGCTTCGGAGTCTCCACTATCACACACGTGATTGAATGTCGGTCTGAAACTCTGTGCCTCTTACTCAGACGAACGGGGGACGGTCTGTGGCGAGGTGGACGGACGACTGTCCGCGGCTCGAGTGGCTGTCTTCTTCGCTCTCTCCTTCAAAGGAATCCGCGATGTGTACATGCACTTACAAGCTCGGCGCGATGGCGTCGTTTGAGACGGATGGTGTAGCAGAGGAAGACGATGGCAAATCCGATGAGGATGACCACGAGAAGAGCACAGACGGCGAGTAGAATCGACACCTCGCTACCCGCCATCCTTGTCAGAATACAAATGACTTGCTTGGTTATCATGTTGAATGTCATTTAGAAGTCTTTATTCACTTTGCATAATATTTACGACAGAGGTTTTGTGGCTGTGTGAATAGCACAAATTCCAAAGGAGAGGTTCTCGTATCTGACATTTTCGAGTTTCTTATCACGAATCATCTCTGAAAAGGTTCTCTGGTCGGGAAATCTTCGAATACTCTCCACCAAGTACTTATAACTCTCATAATCACTGGCAAGGACTTGGCCTAGAATGGGAATTACTTGAAAGGAATACAGATCATAAAGTGGACGCAGGCTGGGGTGGATCGCACTGAATTCCAAGCAGGCAAAACGACCACCTGGGGCGAGTACTCGTTGCGCTTCTTCCAATACCTTCAAGAAAAAAAAGAACGTTAGTAAAAAGCTTCCTCACCTTCTCCACATGAGTACAGTTTCTAATGCCAAAGGCAATCGTGTAGAGATCGAAAGAGTTATTATCGAACGGCAAGCTTTCCGCGTTTCCACACACCCATTGTAGTCGACTCTTCCCGAGCTTCAATGAAGCACGTTTTACAAGACAAAGTTCTAACCTCGGGATCGGCAAGCGCGCGCTGTTTTCCTACGTCGAGCATGTTTTGGTTGATGTCGAAGACGGTAACAGAGCCGTTACCCTTTTGGCGTTTGGCAATTCGAAATGCAATGTCTCCCGTGCCGCCGGCCACATCCAAAACCTAGAAATATGAAAAGGAATCAGACACCGACCTTTGCGTCCTTCTTCAGTGATAAACCGTTGACGAAGTAATCCTTCCAAAGACGATGAATGCCGACGCTCATCGCATCGTTCATTAAATCGTACTTCTCCGCCACATTGGCAAACACTTGGTGAACTGCAAAGAATAGAAGAACCACCAGCCACAGACCTTTCTTCTCCTTTTCTTTCTCATCAACTTCTTGAAATCCGAAATGAGTGGTAGCTGGACGTCGTGCGACCTTTAATAAAGGCCGGCCGTCACATAATCGACCGAGTCGCAAAAACCGCCCAGCAACTTGCATCTGAAACATATACAGCTTCACGATGAAAGATTAATTTTCGAGACGGCGTAGACGCTATAAAATGACACCTAGAGACTGTCTGGCAAACTGTGTGGAAAATTAGTTTGCGTGCCGAGAAAGAGGTGAAAAAAAGTCGCGACAAGACCTGATTCAAAAATTCACGCTTCCCGCGTTTTTCAGAGGCGACGCTAAAAGCGCGCGTGCTTTTATTTTGGAAATTTCAGGAGCTTTTCTGACTTTGATAATTCAATTTTGACGTTTCTCTTGTTCTTTTGCCGGCTTGCAGTCGCTTTGCAGTATTTTTCACACTTTTCTTGCAGCGCCGGATGTCCGCCGGAGACCCTCAGTCTTCCCCAAGGGAAGATCGAGCGACTCACTCGTTCTCGAAGGAAAGCTACGTAAGTTTGTCTTAGTTTGTTTAACGCCACCTTAGCCGTCTGATGGCAGCGACGATGCGCTTGATGAATTGCGGAAGCAAATCGGTCGTCGTGATTCAATCATAGAACAACAGACGGACCTTATTAACGTCTGTTTTTATTCATTTGTTGTGAATTAAGACGTTTTAGAGTCTGAAAGAGAACCGCAAAGAGCAGTTCAACGAGAGCATACTCATTGAAACAAGTAACCGAATCAGCTGCCAAGAAACTCGACTGTTCCGCCACGAACTCGACGATCTTCGTGCAGAACTTGCCAAGACGCAGAAACATCTGAGAGATGCCAAAAAGCAACTGGAAAGCGAATCGAATCACTCGCGACATCAGGTAATTTTCTGGACGTTAGGAGTTGCCGCTGCAGAACCAAGATTTGGAGAAGAAAAAGCGGCAACTCGAAGAGCAGGCCGAGACAATTCACAATCTTCGCGAAGAGAACAAGGAGCTGAAGTCCAAGGAGCTCGAGTGGGAAAAAAAGGAGGCCTATCTCAGAACAACGTTTGGCACTTCGCAACTTGACGATCGTGCCAAGATTGCCAGTCTGGAGGCTAAGTTCGCTAAGGTTTGGCTTTGCATGAGTCTAATAATCTTTCATCTTAGTCCCAGCAGCAACTTCAAGAGACAAGATCGAGACTTCAAGCGCTTGAGAAGATGAATGAGGAGTTGCATCACAAGTTGACCGAGGCAGAAAAAGAGCTTATTTCGTGTCAAGAAAGCATCAAGAAGAATGAGGTTGCACTGTCAGTGGCAGATGCGGAGGTGTGGGCAATTCATTTCCGTTTTTACGTGTTCAGAGGTCAGCCAGACAACTTCACAAGCAGGGCAGTTCCAGCTCGCTCTCTCTACTCCACGAGTTTCGAACGCTGTCGACGCAGATAGTCAACATACAACATTCCCAGTCCAGCACTGCTGTAATTTCCAAACCTGTTTACAATTAAAATCATCTTTAGGCAATGGAAGAAGTTCAGAGACAGTTGGGAATGCTGAGTGCGACGAATAAATTCCAAGAAGAACGATTGGAAGAAATGCGCCAGCGAGAGGAAACTCTCAAAACAGTGAGAGCACATCGAGAGTTACTTTTTTCAGGAATTGGAGCAGGTGAAGGACAAAGCCATGTCGGCACGCGAAGAACTGCGGCAATTGGAAAAGAAAATGCTCGAATGTGAAGGAAATGCAGAGCGAACTAGTGCTTTCCTTGCTGAAGAAAACTCGCGTATCAAGCAGCAAAAGGCGGACATTCGCTGCGAATTGATCCAACTTAGGCGTGAGCATGCAAGACTCCAGAGGAATCTTGAGAACGTAAGTTTAACTGTTTTTGTCATTTTTAATCTTGTGATGCAGGCTGAAGCAAACAAGATTAGCCGAGATGAAGTTGAGGCTCTTCAGAAAGAACTAACAAAACTCGAGGCAGAAAAGGCCGTTCTCGACAAAGAAACTCATGAACTCATCGTAAAGCTCCAGCACAAAGATGAAAAGGAAAAAGAACTGGAAGGAAAGGTAACTCATGCATAGATTCGACGACAAGTTTGTTTAAGTGCACTGACATGTCTTCGCAAATTGTTTCGTATGCTGGATTGAAAGGCGAAAATGAAGAGCTGAAGAAGCGCCTTCGAGAAGCGAACCAGTCGAAAGAGAAATTGATCAAGGGAATGGAGAGTCTCGACGCACAGTGTGAACAACTGCAGGTGAGAGGACATGGAGCTCCATAGTTTTAGTCGCTTCGGAAACGCACCGAAGAGCGCTATCAAAAAGCGATTAGCGTATGTGCCGCCTACAAAGAACGACTTGCTGAGGCAGAGCGGGGATCGGATGAACAGCGCATTGTGGTGGCCGAGGTCGCCGCAATCAAGGCCGAGCGTGATCGTCTTCTGACTAAAGTCGAGTATCTCAATGTAAGTGTGATTGTTGCTATTCCATTGCGATTTCAGGAGGAACTCCGAGAGACGCATACTGATTATCGTGAAGAACTGAGCCGCTTGGCGCGCCAGATTAGTGAAGCCAAACACAAAGAGGATTCGCAGGTTCTCTCCCTCAAGGCAAATTTCAATCGTCCTATATTTAATATCATTTCAGGTTGACGAACTCACATCCGAGAATTCGAGACTGGAGTCACAACTCAAAAGCCTTCAACGACAAGTGGAAGACTTCCAGAAGGAAGGTGAAAGCATGAAGAGTGAGGTAACGGATATTCAATTACAATACTGGTTCAGATGTTCGAAGTACGTGAACGAGAGCGAGGCATTATCGATCAGAACACTCGCCTTCGTCAAGGTCTCGCTGAGGCCGTGGAGAAGATTGAGAAGTACAAAGAGGAAGCGGACCTGCTGCGTGACAAAGCGAACACTTTCGACGAGAAATACGCGGATATTAATACGAAACTGGTTAGGATTCGCGACGTATCAGTGTCCTTTACTTGAAGACGGCTGCTCGCGATGAAGTTGTCTCCTTGACGGATGTGCTGAAGGAGAAAGAGAAGCTCGTCGGTTATTTGCAGAGTCAACTCGATCAAAAAGCACTTCCCAAGACGAAGTCCATGTCGCGATCGACATTGCTACTTCATCCCTCGGAAAGCACTACGGTACAGTCCATGTCCTAGGCAACGCCAGTTTAGTCGATTGTGTCGGAAGTGATCAACGAATCTGAGATAAATCGACTGGAAGTTGTTCGTCTAGAACTAGCTGATCAACTAGAGAAAAAACGTCTCGGTAACAGCAGTGATTAATGAACGACGCTTTTTATTCAAGAACTGTCAGCCCAGCGTGACTGCGTGTCTACACCGCGTCAGAAATCGGCTACTCAAGTCTCTGTCTCAACGGCTATCTCAACGTCTGCGACGCCGAAGTCGACAGCGTCTTTGCCTCCTCCGACACCGAAGATTGGAAGAATGCGACACGACATCCCTCATCGCTGGAAGGAGCAGCTCGGACTTGGGTAGTTTGCTTTTTTTTTTAAATATACATTACGGTTTGCAGCTTCCGACAACTGAAATGCTGTTCGTGCTTCCAAGGGATTCCGCGTGTCCGCTACGCCTTCCGTTGTCTCGAATGCTCGGCTGTTGTTCATCGTGAATGCCGGGCGAATGTTCTCGCCACTTGTGGAATGCCTGAGATGTGCGCCAATTTCTATCTCGAAGCACACACAATTCCAACAGCTAGCGGTGGAATGAACGGATGGTTGAGAATGCTTCGGTTTGGAAAGAATCTTCAAGCGTAGAATCAATTTATAGCGATGACGACGAGAACTTGAAGTGGCGTTCAGTATGGGCTCGTTTGGACGATTCTGCTCTCTCATTCTTCGACAGCGATTCTCTGGGACAAAATCCAGAACAGAAGATTCTTTCATTGACTATCGGAGCCAGTGACTGGTCTTTGAGGACGGACAGCTCTGTTCCACCGAATGTCATTCTTTCTCCAGAACAGCGACAATCTCTCGTTGTGATTCGAGTGCAGAAGTGAGTTTTTTTTTTTTCGGATCCGTTATTGTTGCGTAGTTCGCGTCTTTTCCTGCTTTGTCCCTCGATGACAACCAAAAGTCGATGGGTGGAGAGTCTACAGGAAATGCACAACCGCAAGGCCCTCAGCCGCCATTCGTCTTCCTTCGCCGTCTCGTCAAGTCTTCTGACACTCGAAGCGCCACACAACATCTCTGTCAATACATCTTTGGTACATTCCACAAATTACTTTTATGTTTGTCTCAGGTGGTGGATGACTGGCTACTTCTCGGTGCTCAGGAAGGACTCTTCTTCTCAAGCTTTTCTTCTCCTCGAGTACCTTTCAACATTGCCGGAGTCACCGCCGTTTACACGGTAACATTCTAAACGGTTATGGAGTAATTTGTGCATTGGTAGATTGAGCCGTTGCTTGACGTGGACACTCTCGCAGTCGTCTCCGGGCCCAATCGGACCCTCATGCTCGTTCAATGGTCACAGATGCGTGCAACCCTCAACAGTCGTCAGCCTTGTGTGAAGACGACGCCAGTCGCACGACTCGACCACATCCACGTCGTTATTTACCATATCCAAGACGAAGAGCGGTATCTTTCCATGCCTTTTAAATTCTTTAGATACCTCTGTGCCACCGACGCGATGTGCATCCACATTCTGCGTTACTCGTCCAAACGAGATGCCTTCACTCTCCTGCACGAAATCTCGACGAACGAGCCTGTGACAACGATGCTCAGTGCTCCAGCTTCCGGTGGATTCTACTATGGTGCTGATTCGTTCTACTTCGCCTGCGTCACTTCTCCTTCATCTCTTCCGGAGAGCTTCCCACTTGCGATTTCGCAAAATGCTGATTATCCTATCTCCGTCATTTCAATCGAGGATGACGAAGTTCTACTCGCCTACCAAAGTTCGCTTCACTTATTTTCAGCCTAATTCATTTTAGACTATGGAGTGTTCGTGAACTCAAAAGGAGAACGAACTCGCAAGGGACATGTGGAGTGGGACCAGATGCCGTTGGAATTTGGTTTGTTGACAAATTGTGTTTGAGACTTCTTGCAGTCTATACTTCTCCCTTCCTCTACGTTGTTCACTCCGAAAGTCTTGTGATAATGCAAGTGGGCAAACGCAGCGACGGGTAGGTCAACTATCGCTTTTCGACTAATCCATCCTAGGCGGCTGATGCTGGAAGACAGTGACGCATATCGTTGTGTGGGAGCTCACGTTTGTGGGAAGGGAAAGAATCCTGGAGATGTGATCGTCGCCGTGGCGAACGAGAGCAAGACCGAACTTCATCTCTTCAATTGCATTTCGGTATGTTCACTTCTATTTCAACAGGTCTTAGAAGAAAGCGACGAAGAGGAGAGTGTTGACTGCGTCTACTGAGTCTCTGAATCGACAGACTGCGTCCGAGAAGCGCTCCAAGTTTGGATTTGCCTAAGGTTTACTTGGTTGTATTGTATCGTGTAGAAATTACTTGCTTGTCTACTGAAACATTCCTGTGTCTTCCAAAGCAACCCCTGTTTCTGTATTGGATAGAAATACAGTATATGTCCATAATCCATGAGGAACTTCTACTTTCATTAGTGAGCTAGAGCACCTCAAAAGTTGTAGCTCTTGGAGTCTGCCTGCATAGAGGCAACTCCTAGTCTCAAGTTGTCCTGAATGTTCTCTCTCGCCGTCTCAAAGCGTCTCCGGGCTGCTGTGAAGTCGACCAGAGGTCGGCGATTGGCTGGAGGGTCGGGTGGTGTGTCGCGGCCTTCGGGCGCCGTCTCCTCTTCCATCTTGGCAATTGCCTGAGTCGTCTTGTCTCCGTTCTCCCTTCGAACTTGGCTGATTCTCTCAAGACGTTCCTCGATGTTTCGCAACGCGTCCTCTCCACGACTTCGTGGTCGCGGCGAACCTTCGAAGAACTTCTGAGTGTGACTGAAGTGGACGACGAGAACGCCGAGATTGCCCGTGTAGCCGAAACCTTCCAAGACGTCCTCAACAATTCTCTCACTCGCGTCACCTCACCTGGAGCATCTTCGCTGCTATTTGTGGATTCTTCGTTGTTTGAAGAATTTGCAGAATTCTCTCTTCAGGCAAAGACCAAAGAGCAGCGTTCGCCAGAAGAAGACATTCGATGGAGGAAGACAAAGCCAACTCGAGTCTTTCGGGTCGAGGGCACACTGCCGGATAGAGAGCGCTGAAACCGAGCATCCTCGCACTCGGACTGACTCCATCTATTCGGTTCTTCTAGTCGAATACTCCAAGAGGGAGGACACGAACCTCGTCCACAGTCGCGTTCGCATGTCGCAATTGACGATAGACAGCATCGTCTACATCGGCAGATGGAAAAAGAGGGACGAGGCGTCCTGACTGGACGAGGGCCGCCTGGACAGTCCCCGTGCGGGCGAGGGAGAGGCTGCTCGGAGAGGACAAGGAGACAAGCAACACACTCGCTCCGAGATATTCCCCATCCACGTCAAGATTGCAATGAAGCCGCAGAAGAAGTGAAGCGAGTCTTCGCGAGTCGCCCACTGACTCCTCGCGACAGAGTTGAGAGAGACGTCCGAGGACTTCCTTGGTGATGCCCTCATTGGAGCCGCCATCGACGAGGCCGAGAAGAGGCCGGCCTTCCACAGCCGAGGAATGCAGCTGGCGGACGCAAAGTCTGTTCTCGTGGGGGATGTCTTCTCACTCACTTGTTGCGTTGTCCTCGACTCTCAGAGAAGCCGACTTGGAAGAGAGACGACGAGGCGTTCTTGTGAGTGAGGTCGACGAGGGAAACCTTCTTCCGCCGTTCTCTGCGCACTTCTCTTCAAGCATCGTTCACTCACATCTCGGAAGGAAGACCGCGAGGAAATCGAAGCGAGGGATTGCAGGAGACGTCGAGTTGCTTCAGATTCTCCGAGAGACACAGATCCGCACTCAACTGGGAGAGCGAGTTGTTGCACAAGTCGAGGATCTGAATGGCTGAGGGGAGAGGGAGGGAAGACCTTGAGGGAGGACTTGGAGAAGTCGGGCATCGTCGTAAGAACATTGGAATGGACTCGCAGAGTGTGAAGACGGACGAGTCGTGGCAATGAGAGGGACAGCGACGAGAGACGATTCCCACTCAGATTCAACTCCTCGAGATCCTTCAAGTCCGCCAAGGCGCTGTCGTCGAAGAAGCGGAGTTGGTTGTGGGCGAGATGAAGGACTCGCAGACGGCGAAAGCGAACGAGCACCGCGACGACGGACTCGTCCAGGCGATTCTCCGTCGCTCGAAGTTCTTCCACACGATTCAAGTCAATCAACTCGTTGGCGGATGGCAGAGCACGCAGAGAGTTGCCTGACACGTTCAGAACCCGGAGTCTGCTCTATTCTTCAGGCTGCCACAATTCACCCACCTGTGGAGGGCCTCAAAGAGATGTGAGGGTAGTGCCTCGAGACAATTCCCTTGCACGTCGAGACGCTCGAGACCGCAGTTCTCGATCCATTCGGGAAGAGAATGCAGAGAGTTGCAAGCGAGGAGAAGAGTCTTCAGAGTGGACGAGTGAGAGAAGATTCTAGTGGCATTTGAAGGAAGACTAGCTGAACCTCGGCGGCAGCTCGGAGAGTCTGTTGAAGGAGGCGTCGAGGGTCTGCAGACTGGGCATCTCCGTGAGCCAGGCTGGCAGAATTTTCAAGAGATTGTGAGACAGACTGAGGGTGTGGAGTTGGGAGGGAATCGGCATCACCACCACGTCCTCGAGCACTAAGAGCTTGAAGGGAAGAGGAGCACTCACGATTGTGATCTGCATGCACGGCAAGAAGACTCGTGCCGTTGAGGTGCAAGGAAGTTAGTTGGAGACCTTCACAGTGGAGAGTCTGCTGAGATGGAGAAGGAGAAGAGAAAGGAAAACCTGCAGGGAGACGACACTTGTGAGGAAGAGCGACGAGAGGGAGGAGTTATGGCGCACGTCGAGGTGGACGAGGGCGTCAAGCCGAGGAACGCGAAGCCAGTCGCCAAGAGCATTTCGACGAAGATTCAACTGAGGCTGAAGGGAGGGGAGGGGAGGGTAACCTTTGAGACATGGGCGAGGGAGGAGGGATGAACACCGAGTTGGGAGACCCGGTTGCCTGCGAGTTGCCACTCACGGACCTTGGAAAGAAGAGCGAGCACTTCGGGCAACTGGGAGAAGAGGTTGAAGGAGAGATTCACATTCTGAAGATCGGAACATTCCGAGAGTTGCAGAGGCAAGGACGAGAGACGATTGTTGCTCAAGTCGAGGAGACGCAGACTGAAAGGTTGAAGAAGGAGGCGAGATGGAGTACTTGACTAGAAGTCTTATGTGGACGGGCAACTCGGAGAGGCGATTCGAGGAGAGATGCAACTCGGTAAGGGAAGAGAGTTGCGAGAGGGAGACGGGCACGACGCCGAGACGATTGTCGGCGAGGTTGAGGGAACGCAGCGAGGAGAGACGACTCACGTCCTCGACCCATCCCAGATGGGGACTTCGATTCTGCCCCTTCCTCCATCATCCTCCAGCCTCGTTTACCTCGTCGCCTCTCACTTGAAGGGAATTCCTTCGAAGGTTGAGATGGGTGATCTCTTGCTGGTTACTCGCGAAGAGCCAATCGGGTAGAAAGACGAGATGGCGATGAGAGAGGTCACACAAGGGTGCCACTTCCATCTGACTCTTCTTCAATTTGCCAAGTCTTCCCACCTCCTCGCAGCGACTTGTCCACAGTTGTAACTGATTCGCACTGTCGAAGACGAAGGAGAAAATGGTGGAGCCGTCGCTGAGACGAAGAGCTCGACCGCGAGACGTCTCCACGGTCTCCACTCGAAATCGACTCACAAGAAGGAGCTCGTCTTCCTCTTTCGCTTCTCCTTCTTCTGCAACGACGACTTCTTTCTGAGAAGACAGCTTGCCGTCTTCAATCCGAATGGTTCCATCGCAGAAGATGCAGCGACGCCGAGTCCATCTCTGAAGAAAACGTCCTTTCTTGACGAGACACGACGCGACGAGGATCTCCGCGTGTCGCCAGCGGGTGGCCAGCTCGGGCCTCCCTATACCTCGTCTATACTTCGCCTCACTCACCGAGGAAGAAGGCGAGCACGTGGCGCGTCTCCTCTCGCAGAGCGACGGCGAAACCCTCTTCCAGAGACTCGAAGCCGAGTTCTCTGAGGAGTTCCTCCAGCACTTGTAGAGGTCTCGTCTCGGCCGACAACGCCCTATCCCTCTGGTGGGTGTGAATACGGACAAACCTCAAATGAAGGCCTCCCACTTCCAGCCAAATCTCGTTTGAACGAAGTTTCTGTGCCAATTGGGCGACAGTCGTTTCCTCTGAGACGGGAACAACAAGAGAGGAGTCCTTGCGAGGCGAGAAGAGCCGCAGACGGGCTCTCGAGATCGCTGTTCGACGTGCCCTCTAGGGAAGATGGGAGAAGGAGATCAGTTACCGGACTCGGCGACTCCAACTTGGCATCGTCGACAGGCGGAAGACGCAGCTCGGAGAGCGAGCGGGAGAGCATGCCGCGGCCGCGGCCTCCACCCTCAAGGACGCATCCCTTCCACCCGTATTTTCGTCCAAATTGCCCCCAGTAATAATTCTCAATTATGTGTGCACCTTCGACGGTCTCCTTCCTTACTTCCCACATACACAAAAGAGCCTCCGGTTCCGGCGGCGGAATGAATCGATCGCTCTTTCAGGACCCGACTGTCACATAAAAGAAGTTTCTCTTTGGAACAGCATGCATTTGGGAAGCCTGCTCCTTCAGAAATTGTGATAAAACAAGTGCAAAGCTTCCCCTCGGCGATCCAAAGACTGGTTAGAAATGCGTAGTAAATTTTCGTATCAAAAATGAGAGGATTCGCCAAAATTTTTGTCGAAAGTGTGTAATGCGCGAGGCGCTACACGAGCGCTGGCCTAAACTTCTGTTGGCTTTCCGGCGCATTTGGCGCGTTTCTTTCTATTCTTCGACGTTGGCTTGGATTCCTTGCAGAAAGTCGTCATGCAAGTTCAAAGTGTGAGTCTTTCTTTCTTTTTAATAGCGTTGTTCAGCGTTCGCATTATCAGTGCCCGCAAGAGACAGCCAAAGACGTGCAGCAACGCTTGCTGGAGGAGAATTTCCAAAAGTTTGTGTTTTGTTGCTTCAGATGAAAATAAAACTTGCAGCTCTCTGAATCGGGTGCTGTTGTCTATAACTTCACGTCACACACTCAAACTTGCCTTGCAAGTGAATGAGGCGTCCATTGTGGCACTCTTCCAAGCTCGAATCCAGGCCGATAGTGGCTGTTCAAAGCTTCTCGTGAGTCTTTTTTACAGCTTTCTTCACAAGGCTCTAGGCGGACTATGACGGTTGCGTCACGGTGGTGGGTTCGCTGGAATCTCTGAAGGAGGCGAAGAAAATCATCAAGACTCTATGCAAAGAGCATGTCCAAGGATTCGGAGGTCGGATTGTTTTGATCTCTAACGGAAATCTTTAGACAGCTGCCTGGTCAATGGCACTTTGAGTCTTCGCTCCGCCTTTCCAAAGGAAGCCTATTCACTCATCGACTGTGCGCTCCCTGACTTGCGTGTCCACTGTCGAGTTCAAATGGCGCATGTATCTCCAATCATGATTCATGTGGACATTCTTGGAACCGACGTGAGTCAATTGAAGCATTGAACGTAAATGAGCTTTACGTTCTAGTTTGATGACGTGCTCAAGTGTCGCGACAGGATGCACCAAGTTCTTGAGTGTGGCATGGGCCAATGTTTCCGCGATCGACCTTGCGAGTTGCGTCTCTACCAGCCTTCCTTCGTGGCTCCTCTCACGCTGGCTCTCCGACCGGAAGGGGAAGCGCAGACGCACCGTCTCTCTTTCCGTGTTCCCTCTGCTCATGCACCTCGTCTCATCGGATCACGTGGAGCAAACAAAAGAAACATCGAATTGCTGACTGATTCGCTTATCTCGGTTCGCTTATGTTTTCGTTTACGATTGGCATTGTAGTTGCGCACGGAGATGATGGAAAATGGAGAGTTCCCTGTGGAGATTCGCGCCTCGTCGGCGGCCAAGTGTGAGAAGGCGCGTCAACAGATCTTGGACTTCCTCTCCTCGACTTCAGCTGTCGTGGAGGTTACCAAGAAGAAGCAGGAGCGTAAGATCAAGAATACGCCACAGAAGATCATCCTCGCCCTATCTCCTCGTAAGCCGCTTACGCTTCTGTAGAGCCTCTTACCTTCCCAAAAAATGCTGTGAAATTGTCCCAGTCTGCATATTGTTTTTTGTTACTGACCCTCATATCTCCCATATTCATAACGGTTGATGTTGTTAAAATTTTTAGACTCTTGTATGCCTTATTTTTCCCCGTTTTTAGCGGGTGATTGTGGTGGCTTGTAAGATGTTGGTTGGGGTTAACCTTTTGAGGTCTGTTCAATTTGAATTGTAAGAGCAATAAATTGAGCAACAAGAATGGTTTGTTTATGGCTAAAGATCACTGAGCACAGAAGTTGAGGTGAGCGCAGAGCGACGGCGTGGTGACCCCGCTGCCTACCGCCACGAGCATCCTTTTGGCGTTCTCTTCCACGAACTGATCACAAACTGCTTCGAGCAAGGCCATTCGAGAGCAGCGCCTGGAAGGTCTTTGTTTTGAGCAGAAACTTACTTGTACATGGCCGTGAGGATCCCCGCCGGCGACGGGCCCGAGGAGAACGCTTCGGCGACGTTTTCGCAGAAAACACATCCCATGATGTCGACTTTGTCTGTCAGAGCCACAGCTATAAACGAAGATGGTCTAGGCAAGGAAGAGGACCTGCGATTGCGAGGAGGAGCAGAAGCGTGGGCAGGAGGGCCATCTCGAATGCCGCTTCTATGCCCAAGTCCTTTTATGCCTTCTCCGGGCACTTCCGTCCTCTTGTTTGATCTGCGAATGAGCCCCCGCCCGGCCCGCTATTTTCATCGGAAGACGAGGGTCGCGGTCCGGAAGAAGTCCCCTTGAGGAGCGCCTTCTCCCTCTCGACTTCAGCTTCTGTTTGAGGCTCGCGTCATCTGGACGTCACTTCTTGAAGGCTCTTGAATGGACGAAATGGAAAGGGAAGGGCCAAGCGAACTGCAACCGGTCGAAGAAGGCCCAGAAGCTTGATTACGCAAAGACGAGAACCCGCTCACTCGAGTGTCCATCGACGTTGCCGAGCATGCGACTCTCGCTGCTTCTCCTCTTCCTCCTCGTCCTCCATTCTTCACAAATGGAAGTGAAGCCAGCCAACCTTCCTCCCACTCAATCCATTATCAGTCTGTTTCTTCTTCTTCCCCTTGAATAGAAGTCTCTGCAGCTGACGAAGTGGCGGACCTCGCTCTCTCGAAGACTTCAAAGGGAACAACGTCGAGCAGCGACGAGGACTATTATGTCTCTGAAGACTCCTCTGAAGACACATCGACGCCGAAGAAAGTGCCCGCAGCTGAAGTGGAAGACATCTCGGAGACCGTCACTGAGTCGTCGAGTCTCTCAGCGACGACAGCAGAAGAGCCCTTCGACTACTCCGACTTCGACACCACCACTGCGGCCAGTAAAGGTTCTTCTCAGCCTTCATCAAGCATTTCGTCTACAGAACTGAAGCCGGTCACCTTCAAGCCCCTTCCACAGACTTACAGTATCCCTCCTCTTATCGAAAGAGAGGGAAGTTTGGGTGGAGGTAGAGGAGGCGGGGGTCGACCTAGACCGCCCCCACCACCGCCGCCCCCTCCTCCTGGCAGACAAGGCTGCTATCGTGATCCATGCGGGATCCCCCTTCGGACTGGATACTTCTTCCAGCACTTTCCCTATTGGCGACTTCCACGAGCCTTCCGTCTCAACCCGTCCTTCCGCTATGTTTATCCTCCACAGTATCAGAACGCCTTCTGGCAATTCCATGGACCCGTGCCTTATCAAGGTCTCTCATCTTCCTCTTTCAAGAGAGACACAACTTGCAGATGTGTACGGAGTCTACTCGGGCGACTACAAATATGGCTATTTCTCTGGCTGGGATGGATATGGATACAGAGAAGACGAAAGAGGAAACAACGGTTGCGGTGGAGGCGGAGGCGGCTGTGGTGGGAGAGGTGGAGGCTATGGAGGTGGAGGAAGAGGACGAGGAAGAGATCGCTACGACGAGAAGGAGCTCGTCGAGAAAGTGGATCTGCCCTCGGAAGAAGAGCTGCGCAAGGAGTTTGGAAGTGAAGAGCTGGAGGACGAGGACAGTGGCAAGAACAGCGGGACGGCCTCCCTCAAAACGTGAGTGCTGGGAAAGAGAAGGAGACTTGCAGACTGAGCACTCACGACCTCGACTCCATCGACTCGCCCAAGTCATTCGCTCAAGTCCTCAGGGCTCGTCTTCTACGATCTCGACATGTTTCATGAGAAAGACGTCATCGTGGCTGCTTCGTGTATATATAAGTGAAGTGCAATAGAGTGAATGCTTGTTTCTTGTTGATAAGATGGCCCTCAGACAAATGCCTTTGTTCCCCAAGAGAATGGATTTGTCGGATCAGACATTGGATCTTCATTGGGCTCAAGTCTGCTCCTCAGAGAAAGGGGCGCTCTCGCGGTCGCCTCGTAGTCACACCGGGTTCACTTCTTCTTCGCGCCCTGCTTGAGGGGGCGTGTGTAAAGACCCTCGAAGGGATCGCTCTTCGCCCTGCGAGCATGCGAGGTCTCGTACAGCGAGAGTCTACCTCATGTGGGGACCGGCGAGGACGACTTCGAGGGCTTGGCTGAGGTTCTTTCCCTCTTGGACTCCCTCCACCATGTTGTAGACGGGCTGCAAGAAGTCTCAAAGAAGGAAGACTAACAGCGATATCGTGTCCCTTCACAGCCTGCAGAATGGCGTCGACAGTCGCGTCCACGAGGGCCTCGCCCCTCACTCGACTCTCTCCATCCCATCCCACATGTGCCACGTGGCTGAAGCCCCTTTCACCTTGAGATTCAGACTCACGCGAAGTTTCTTGGCAGAGAGATGGACTGCCCCTTTGGAGGCTTGTCTGCTTTCTTCTTCTGCGGCATTAGGGGTTCCGGGTTTGGAACGGGTGGTGGAGGAGCTCGAGGAAGGGACACCAGAGACTCCTCAAGCATCGGTTGAATGTCCGAAGAGTTGAGTTTCTTGTAGATCCGAGAGGGAGGGGGAGGGAAGCGAAGCTCGCTCTCGCCTTGCTCCTTCCTTCTGAGGGTTCATTCAGGAAGCATCTTACCTGTTTGGATGATTTCTCACGGCGTCTGCAAGAGCGGGAAGACGAAGGAACTCCGCCTCGTGAAGGAGTTGGTCGAGGAAGTAAGCATCTCGAGGCAGAGGGTAGGAGTCGCTGTCGCGTAAGAAGCCGAGCACAACTCGAAAGACTCGCGAGTCGCGGTCGAGGAAGTAGTTCCCTTGCTAAAGACTTCTTCAACAAGAGATGGATGACCTGATCAAGACGATCCTTCCAGGTGGAGGAGGAGAAGACTCTCTCGAGGAGGGAACCCGGCACGGAGGTGAGAGTGGAGAGGCGCGTCTTCAAGAGTCGTCCCTCCACATCGAGGCAAACGACTGTGTCGGGCGAGCGTCGATGCATGCTCTCCCTCCTCCCTCTCCCTTCTCCCCTTCCCCTTCTCCTTCAACTTCTCCTTCTCGACTCTATTTGGACTGGGTGGCCGCCCGGTTAGAGTCGTGGTTGTCCTTTCTCAGTCTCCTCGAGTCCATTTGCATTGAGGGAATGAGTCATTGGCGTGGGCGATGAAGTGGCGAGAGGTGTTCAACTGGACGCGCCGAGCTCGCATCCGCCGCCACCATCGCCACGGCTTCGTCACCGACTTCTTTCTGCATTGCGAGGTTCTCTAGAAGGAGAAGAGAAGAGGAAGAAGCAGGTGTCGGACTACTTGGGACTGCGAGTGCCCGTCAACATCCTCGTTGGCTTCCTCATCTCCCTCGTCCTCTATCTCATCGCCTGGAACACTCTCAACTTCTGCGACTTCGACGAGCGATGGGGTCTCGCCTTCAAGTGGACGCTCATCATCGGAGTCTCTCTCATCTACGGCTTCAACCCGGTCTTCCGCTGCGCCGTCCTTCTCGCCGTCGTCACCGCCGTGGGCAGGAATGGACAAGGTGGGCGAGGGGAAGGGGAGAGGAAGGAGGAGATCTCAGCTCCCTTGACAATCTTCGTCATGAACCATCTCAACGAAGGCCCCATCACCAACATTATCGACAACTTCCGAATCGCGGCCGAAATGGTCACCTGCAACATGCAGATCCAGTCACAAGTGTGTTTCTCTTCCAAAGGGAGGGGGATCAGATCGCGGCCCAGCGAGTGGCCATGATGACGGGTCCCTTGGAGGAGTTCCTCGAGGAGAAACTCGGCATGGGAGTGAGAGCGGGCAGCGACGTCGTCCACATGCTCAAGGCACTCATCGACCCCGTCGACAGAGAACTCGCCGAGGCGAGGAATGAAGAGGACGAGGTTCTTCTCTCTTTCACTTCCACTCTCCCTTAGACCCTCGCTCAAACCGAAGCTCTGGCCGAGGCATTAGCCGAGCGGCAGAATGCGACGCAGCACGGTCGGAACTCGTCGAAGGAGGACGAGAAGATCAAGCCGATGTGGAACAAGTTGAAGGCGAAAGTGGCACAGCGCTCGGCAGAGCGATTCGCTCGTCGCTGCAAGGAAGTGTTCGAGAAGGGAGCCGCCACTTGCCACAAGTCTCTTCTCTCTCTCCTTCTCCCTTCAAGAGCTGCAGACGAATGGCGAATGTGAAGGAGAAGTGCTACAACTACTTCCCTTGGATCATCAACTGGCTCATCTGCTCCCACATGGACGCCCTCAATCTCTGCGAGGTGCACACTTCTCTCAAGAGACACAGAGAAAGATGTCGGATCGAGAGAAGGAGGCGAAGGAGGAATGCCACGACGCCCTCCAGCAGATGAACCTCTCGAGTGCCTACGAGAGCAATGCCGTCACCCTCAAGAACATCTCCAAGGAGATCCTCAGTCAACTTCGACTCAAGGCAAGAAGGAGAGAGAGGAGACTTCTTCAGCTGCACCTCGAACTGGTGAAAATGCCGCGTTTTGAGGAACTTCGACGTTTCAAGGAACTCACAAAGGAGTTCAATGGACGTTTCGATATTGTCAAGGTCTGAAAGGGAGAAGGAAAGAGGAAGGAGAAGGTGGTGATGAAAGTGGCGAAGCAGATCATGCAAGTCATGATCATCTACTTGATCTACACTCTCTTCCGAGACTCCATCACCATGATCAGCGGATTCAACAACGACGTCGCCTCGAACAACGTCTTCCTCTTCAAGTCTCCCCCCTCCCTCCTCTCACGAGACAGATTCTTCTGGCAGATTGACGAGAAGAGACGGGAACGCGGTCAACAGGCACTCTTCAAGCTCTCCTTCAAGGAGAAGAAGGACTTCCAAATTCTAGCCATCTTAGGGTCTCCCTTTTCTTCTTCTTAGAAGACCTAATAGGAAGCCGAGGAAGAAGGAGTTGGAGCACTCGTTCGTCCCTTTTCTACGCTTCGCCGCCATCGTGGTCATAGTGACGGCCGTGGTGATCTTCGATAAATACTTCCATCGTCTACTCACAATTGTTGGTCTCTCTTTCCACTCTCCAATGGCAGATCGTGAATGCGAGTGAAGCGATGTTCGTGCAACAAGGCAGCTCCTCCACGAGCATCGAGGTCTCTTCCCCCTCTCTCAAGGAGATCTCAGGTGAAAGGAGAAGGTCTAGTGGCGGACATGGTGCGCGGGCTGCTCAACCACACGGCC
>JAQIXL010000798.1:0-24705 GCA_034700245.1 Poikilolaimus oxycercus
GGAAGAGGGAGAAGGGAAAGTGTTCTATGCTGCTGCAGTGGGCGAGGGGAGAGGGGGGAAGGGGGAGTATTCTATGCTGCTCCAGAGGGCGAGTGGAGGAGGATGGACGAGGTGGGGCTGTAGCTTTGCCTGCCGCCCATCAGCGTGTACGCGCCAGTGGCGCGTAGCGCCGCTGGTTGAATGAAACAAACCATCGAGGAGACACTTACGGGACAATAGTTAAGTTTCTCCCACTCGATAAATTCGTCCGGCGTGCTGTTCTCGTAGTAGGTGGGACCACGTGGACAACGACATTCCTTAGTTGAGGCATAGGCGCACTGCTCGCGAACATCATAATCGGGAAGCTCTTCGTTCCTGCAAGAAGATTTCAATAAGAAAAGGGTCATACTTGAGATAGGCGTAGATTCCCTGTGCTCCGACAGCCTTCTTGAAGAGAGTCTTGTCTTCGTCTTGGTTGCAATGGGGGCACTTCGCGCAGTCTCCCACGGCGCGGAAGTATTTCTGGAGAGAATCAGGAAATGAGAGGATTCTCACCTCCATGCACTTGTAATGAGTGAAACGTTTGCCACAGCAACGGGTCTCGATGATTAGCCGAAGGTCGAGTTCGAGTCGAAGTGGATCTCGGCAGATGAGGCAAATCGTCTGCTTCTCCTTCGTTTGGGTTGCACGTCGCGGCAAGTCTTTGTAGATCTCCGTGAGAGTCTGTTGAAGTTGTCCTTTTGTCGCCTCGTGCTTCTCACAGTACAACCTGAGACACTATTTCCACTTCACAGACGCTTACTTGAAAGACCCGAAGTCGAAGAAAAGGTCTTCTTTGAGAACGCACGGCACATGAAAGGCCTGTTTGCATGAATTGACATGGCAGCCAATTAAGGCGCCGCGCATGTGACAGTAGGTACAATTCTGAAACCTTTCTCGATATGGGAACCGTATGTGTTGTATAGAGAAGGGCCGTGGGAGACAAAGGAAAGAGGTCAGACCAAGTGATGCACGCGTCGAAACTCGCAGTAGATGTCGGCGAGACTGAAGCCGTGGAGGAACTCGGTGAGAGTGCTGCCGTCCTTCTCGTGAGTTTGAAGCGTTGGCGACATGAACTGAAGTGATTTTCGCCGGCTTTCAGTCGACGCTTACGAGACACATTTCGTGAGCGGCGAAGAACTGCGGGAATTCCTGCACCCAAAGAAGACGTCCCAATTCAGCCTCCAACTTCGGCTCGGTGTTGAAACAGAAAACACAGAGAGGTGGTGTTTTCCTATGAAGCAGTTGGAATTGAAGATTGGCTTACTCTGGGTTGGCACGAAAGTAACTCGAGCGCATGGCAGTCGCAAGCCATGAGTTCATGTTCTTTCTGTTCGTTGCGAATTCTTTCTGAAAACGAAAATGAAATGTTCCTATTGACAAACCACTTTCATTCGCTGTAGCTCGGTGTAGCTGAAGATATTAGGGGAAGGTCTGGCTTTTGCTTCGAACTTGAGCCATTTTCTAAACTCTCTATAGAAGTGAATCTAAAGGCTTACGCGGCGGTCGTTAGCAGGGTTTTCTCCTGATCCGTCAAAGAATGCGCGGCAATTTGGATGGGCCGCATATGTTCGGGAAACTTCGGCTCATCACTTTCTGTAGAAGAAGAAGGCGTCGTAGAGAGAGTCGACTTACCAAGGTCCATTATACCTCGAAGACCTAGGAAGTCTTCCAGACGACCACTGCAACCTCGCACTTAAGAAACAGGCAACTAAAGTGTGAAATCAAGACGGGGATCGAGGAAGTGCTAAGCCCGAACTCCAAGTGTCGCGCGACGCCCTCGGTCGACCGCGCGAGTGCGCGAATCCCGCGCAAAATTTGAACGCGACACACTTGGCGCGAAAACAAGAGCGGTCGCCTTGTTTTCCTTTTGTCGGATTACGCCACCGCCTCGCTTGTCGGGGCGTGTCTGCCTATAATCCGATGAGCGACTGTTCTCCGTCTGTTGGAGGATTGCTCTTGAAGAGATCGACAACGTCTTCACTTCTGACTGCTTGTCAACACTGCCTCCTTCTCTTGTTTCTCTCCGTGCAAATAGCTTTGAAGGAAAACATAAAGTTGCTAAAAGCAGTTGTGTTCTGCACCCGTGAAACACTCTTCGAAGGAAGGAAGGAATCCATTATCCACGAGCTGGCCGCCCATCCACTCGAAAGCTTCCCTCCTCTCGAACTTCTGGGACGACGTTTGGAAATTCCGCGCGGCGACGGCGCTCGCGCCGCGCAGATTCGATTTTCACGAGCGCCCCGCTGTGGGGGAGGGACGAGGGGACGAGGGGAGACCCGTGGAGACCGAATCGGGCCGTGACTCGCGTGGGAGGGTCGCCGCCTCCCCGCGCCCCGCCGCCTCGCCCTCGCTCTCCCCATTCATCCCCGCTGTCGCCCCTCGCCTTCTGATTCCCTCGTGCGTGCACCGCGTCCCAATGAGCGATGAAGCGGCGCCCGCCCTGCTCGACGGCGAGGTTGTCGCCACGGCCTCCGACGCAGAGGACCTCGATGATGAACCCGAGCCCGAGCCGTTGAGAAGACCGCTTCTCAGGGCTCGACGCCTCGGCACTGGAGAGGAAGAGGACGATATCCGAGGTGAGGCCGTTTGTTTGAAGAAATTTCGTTCAGAGGCGCGAACAAGTGCTGACTCTCAAGGGTGGAGCGGCGCCGGGCTCTCGAAGCTGGCCGATGGCCTGACATCCGAGATCCTCCGCGAGGGCATTGCTGACTCCCTGGGAAGACGAGGTTCCGCATTTTGGCCTTGAGAGCATTCCCTCGCCCTTCTTCAGCCACTCCCGGCACATGGCCGCCGAAGAGCGTCGCCTTCTCCCTCGACGATTCGGCCCTCTTGAGACGAAGAAGAGCAGACTCAGCCCATGAAGCGTCGACCTCCGATGGCGGCGACGTCTTCTCCGGCGACGACCTTGTCCCGTGAGTCTTCCTCCTTTCATCCTGTTTGTCTCTCTTGTTTGCAACACGAGGAACGCTCAATGAGCTTTATAGTTTTTTCCGAGAAAGCCCCGTTGCCGGCTGTTTATTTGTCGAACCACCTGAGACCCCTGCGATTGACTCTCGTTGCGCCGTTGCAGGAGCCCCTCCACGAAGGAGAACAAGGAGCCGATTGCCGTGCCCATCGCGAAACGTGTCAAGCTACGAGCTCATACCGAGGGAGGATTGTACAGGGTTCGTTCTTGCTTGTTCAAGTGATAATACTTGCGTAGGAGTTGATGTCGACGAGTCTCGATCGGTCTCTAATGCAAGGCCATGCGCCAGTAGCGGTCAAGTCGCGCGTCAACGAGAGGCCGGTCCTCTACTCCGAGAACAGGTAATCATTCCCATTCAAGTGGGGGCTCGAGTGAGACTCGGCTATAATCTCCGACTATACTCCCGTCACAAATGCCCGGCTCTTGCAGTGGCGGTGGAAGCGCGTTGACACGCAATGCTAGAGGACGACCCACGAATCATCTCACCGTGGACACCCTCGTCACGGTTTGTCCTTCTTCTTCCTTCTCTCTGCTCCTTGCTCCTTCTTCCTTCGTTTCCCCTTCAACAGCCGCCGTCAACCCCCACGCAAACATCCCCCTTCCGCCCTTTTTCCGCTGGAAGAGCGACCGAGAGAATCGTGAACGAAGCCTCATTAACGGCCGACGGCATTCAATGAGAGAAGCGCTTTTGAGGCAGTCTCCCCTCCTCACACCTTTCCATGAATGCTCCAAGTGAACTCGCCTGAGAGCTTCACGCGAGACCGAGACTTGCAGGTTCGAGCCCAGCTCCTCACGTGGGACGATGCCCTAATTGGATGGCTGCCTCTGGAAGGCGGCGCCCATTGCAATATCTCCCTCTTGCAACAGGTCTCCAACTCTTTCTCTGTCCGGAAGGAGAACGTCCGATTCAGGTTACATGCCAGCAGTCGCTAAATCCGACACAAAGCCAACCCTTCAAACGCAGCTCCTGGAGCGCCGTGCCCACTCAGGTTTCTCGACTCAATCAAATATTAGTACTATTGAGGAATTCCAGAACACGCTGACGATGCCAATGCCGACGGGCAGAATGGCGCCACTTTGGGAATACCATATCCAAGGCAAGCGGATCAGCGATCAAAAGGTATTATGCTATGACGACTCTGAGGGGAAGAGGGAGGGGGGATAGGGATGTTTATCACTCGTCGGCCGTAATGCGATGCATGAATCTTCTCCTTTCCTTCGCACGTCCGGAGGAGTGAAGAAAAGAAAGTAGCCCGAGGGACACGACTCTAAATGAGTTTCTTCGTCGTCTCGCCGGTGCCCCCCCCCCCACGGGAGTCCTCTCATCTGATGCGATTACATGAATCCCCGAACAGCTCCCACACACGTTTGTCGGCCGCCCTCACGGCCCTCCTCGTCTGCCTAATTTCCCCCTTGTGTTCCCGTGAATTTGCAGTGGAGGGATGGAAATAGCAGCAAGCGAGGCTAACATCAGCATTAAGAGAGGTGCAGAAGGGAAACAAGGGAGACCAGACTGAAGTCAAACATCTATTTCAGGTCGTCCTCAACTGTCCCCTCTTGCCGCATATCACATATCGAGCCGCTTTGCCAACTTTTCATCATTGGCGGGTGAGTTCGTTTTCTTTGAGACTTAGCCACATTGCGTGACGCCAAGATCAGGAACGTCATCTTACAGGTGGAGGAGAGGAAATATGGCTTGTCCTTCGAATCAGCCTTTGACGCGTCGAAATTCCACAATCGCTGTCAGAAAGCCCTCGACCATCTCAGTCGTCAGAGCAAGTCGAGTGAGTCGACCCTTCTCGCTTTTGCTCTCCTTTTTCTTTCGTTCCTCGAATTTTCGAAATGAGGCAGAAAAGCGATGAGTGTGTGCTGCTCTTGTTGCGCCTCCTCTGTCATTTCGACGGGATGACAAGGCTTTGTGTCCACCGCCGCCGCCGCCGACGGCGCGCGTCTCCCGTTCTCGAATTGACCCCCTTCACGTGTAGTTGCGTGACGTTTCCTTTGTTTGAACAGCGAGAATGAGGCGGAGGAGGAGTGATTTCTTCTCTTCTGCTCCTCCTCCTCTTGTTCCTCATCTCTCTGTCGTGGTCGAGCCTCGATGTCGAAAGACATCTCTTTCGTCGTCATTTTGTTTCGATGGTTGAAGGCGATTGGCCAGTTGCTTGCTTTCCCTTTCAGTGCTGAATCAGTCTGAGAGCAGTCTTCATTCTTGCTATCAGTCTGGTCTTGGCTCGCGTCAAGCAAGGCATGAATGAGCCTGACACGTCATGATTCGGGTTTTTCTGCTTTATGACCGCTGCTTATTACTAACAGTCATATCGCAATTGATCACACGAAAAATTTCTTCATAAAAGGGGGGAGCGGCTCTGACCAGTTAGAGTCTCTCCTTTTTGTCGAAAGAGGAGCGTCCTTGATGTCTCCGATCTCCTTCATTCAACCTCTTCTCCCTTATTTTTCCCATTCCAATCTCCCCTCACACGTCACTCAAAGGACCGTAATGTTTTCTCCATGGCTCATGGATCTCCGTCTTTCCCCTCTCTCTTCTCTTCGAGGAGAAGAAGGCTTGAGTGCACACGCCAGTCCTCTGAGTCACGACGACCCTAAACGACGCGTCGAACGACTTATCTCCACGGCTTTCCTCCTCGGAAACGACGAGCGTTGTGTCAACGGAAGTTCCAAGTTCCAAGAGATAAAACCACCCTCGAAGGCCCTCTTATCTTTGTTTCTTGATGGCGAGAAAGAAAGAGAAAGAAAGTCCCAATGTCCATATTCTTAGCCTGCAAAATGAGGGGGAGGACGGCTGTATCTCCCCGCCCGTGACCGTCCCCGGCGACGTTGCCATATTTGTTGACGTTGTGCCCGTAGCTTTGAATGCCATGTGTGGTTGTGGCTGCCGCCCCCACTCTTCCTCCTTTGACCGCCCCTCTCCTCAAAGCATCGCCGGTCTACAGCGCTTCACCTCATGTTGACCATCTTTCCCTGATGGCCCTCTCGCCTCCTCCTCGACCCATCTCGTACAGATACGCGCTTCCCCTCTCCACGACTTTATCGCCGAAACCACCCCCCCCCCCATTTCCTGTCTTTTAGTGTGCCAAACGAGTGCTTCTCGAACCTTCTTCTAACTACCGATTGCTATCGGGAGGCTATTTGCGTTTAATGCTCGTTGACCCGATTTATCTCACAAAGAAGTGAGTCAAAGAAGGGCATTTCCGGTGCGAGGACAGGCCACTTCTTGGCCTTCTCGCACTTAGCATTTCTCTTATTCGTCGTCTTCTCCTCGCTGTCCACGCATGCACATTCTCTTTTTCCCGTTGGCCGCCCTTCTCCCCGACCGCCGCCGCCGGCGTCGCACACCGGAAGTGGCGAAGAGATTATTCCTGCGTGATAACGCGGGGGCGACACGGCCCCGGCGAGGAGGGCAAGCGGAAGAAGAAGAGGGGGACCTGTGGAAGGCTCCGTCGTCGTCCCTCAAGTAATTGTCGCCGGCAAGCAACGATCCGAATCAAATCGTCTCTCTTGTCTCTCAGCGGGGGAACGCGCGTCGTCGTCGTTTTTTCCTCTCTCTTCATGGTTTCGCTCCCAGCCTTGTGGATGAAGTGATGATTGCGAGGATTGCAGGCTCGGGCGAGTCGAATCTCGACGCCTCCGACGACCTCGAGGACGACGTCTTCGCTGTAAGTCCCATCCTCCAACGCCTCGATTCTATGTTTCAGCCGGTCGATTTCCCGGATCTGTGTATGTACGCGCCGAGAACGGGCTCTGGTCATCTTCTACCCAAGACTTCCCTCTCGGCTAACGTCATCTCAGACGTGACAGAGGTCCCTAGGTCCCCGAATCTACAGTATCCCATCCCCACGATCACCACCACTCTTTCCATTTCACCGCTTGGTAAGCAATCGGACAACGTTTTCTCGGTTGCGTCACGCTCACCGTGAAATCACAGAGTACGGTGTGATAATTGCAGGCGGACTCGGTGGCGAGCATCCCTTCGACGTGCCCGCCTCGACCTCGTCGCCGGATTTTGGCCTTGCGGCCGGTGACGTAACACCCGTCTCCTCGAACTCCCCTACTGGAGTGGCGGAGGAGAAGCCGCCGATGGATCCCGAGTCGGCACGAGACGTGAACCTCGCTGCGATGGCCGATGACAGCGGCATCAAGGTACTCCCTCCCTTTCACAATTTCTGCCCCATCTGGTCGGGCCATTTCGCCCTTGGCCTATCATCGCTTCCCTTCTTCCGGACCGAGTTTTTGTGGCACATGTGGTTTGTCAGCTCGCCCGACCACCTGTGACCACTTCCGGAATCGTCTCAAATACTGTCGACTTACAGCCTGATATGCCGTCCTCGTCCGCGTCCGAGCTCTATGTCAACCTACAGAAGGACCCACTCTCGACGCCCACGCTGACAGCAAGCCCTGAGAAGAGGTCTGTAAAGTTCCTCAAGGTTGTAGTCTTATCGAAGCCACAAAGCATGAGGCACGAACGGAAATGGGTTATTTTTGGACACTTGTATGTGAGGATGAAACTCAGAAAGAAGGCAATGTCAAACATTTTTAAAAAAAAACTAGAAATATGTGTCGTCGTTGAAACGGTCAGGAAATGCAAGTTTTCAGTTCTCTCGGTAAGGGCTCCAACTGCTCGCCCTTGCATCAGCTCCTCGCTCGACGGCCACGCGACGAGGACGCCTGTTCGTCCTTCACTTCCAGTTCCCGAGGAGATCAGAAGGTGCGCCGAAGGACTCCTCTCGAGTTGAGACCTCAGGACCTGCAGGAATGTTCCTCGACCAAATCGCTTCTTTCGTCATCGCGATCAGAGCTGCCCTTCACTTGCATCTATCAGAAGAGAACGTCAATAGCGAACGAAAAGGTTGGCTTCTTTCTTGACTTCAACAGATGTTCAGTTGCGGTCGGCGTCTAATCCTGGCACGGGACGCTTCATTCCTCGAGGCAACTACGCGGCGGCCGAGCGGTACACGCCTGGTTAGTCTTTCGCCTTTTTCTTCTTTTGACTCTGCAGCCCCCATGCATGCTGTTTGGTGGGCTAAAATTGAGGCTTTCAGTGCAGACGGACGTCTGACCAAAAATAAAAACTTCTGTGAATTGCAGCTCCTGGAAGCGGAGGCATAATGAGCAAGTCGTGCTCGCTCGTGGACACGCACTTCAGAGCCATCTATAACACGCCGCCGCCTCATGAGGTCATCCCTCTGCCAACGAAAAGGTGAGAGAGGGAAGAGTCAAGGACAAGGGGGTGATGCGTCATTGGGGAAGGCCGGAAATCCGAGAACTGGTTGTCCCAATTCAAACACACCTCAATGGGTTTCTGAGAAGAACGACTGGGATTAGTCATTGAGTGGATGAGTGGAAAGGCTTGTCGACAAAGACCGTTCGTTTCAGTTTCCAAGGACATTTCAATTGCAAAACTTCTTCTGTTTGATGAGTTGAAGACTTTGTATTCTTGCTCTCAATGACTTTGCCCTTTATCGAGGCGACCTTTGCCGAAGCGACGCTCCAAGTTATGAAATGGTCAGAGAGAGGCGGCGACTCTCTTTATGTGAGACGGACGAAATACAATAGCTTATCTTTTGCCTTTCAGGAAGACGCCAAGGATGAGCGAAATGATGCGGCGAGAACGTTGCCAATACTGCCGGTCGTGGTACAGCGTGAGGGAGAACGAACGAGGAGCTTGCCGGTGAGTTTTTCTTCCAGCCTTTGAAAAGTCTTCATCCTCATTTTCACGATGTTTTTTTCAGAGAAGCGCCCGACCCAGTTGATGTGTGGATCGAACGAGTCTCCTGTGCTTGGTGTGCCAATGCAATGCTCTACCACTTCTGCAAGGAAGAAGGCGAGGGACCCGGAACGCTAGCTCACATTACTCAAGAGGTTCGAAAAGCTCGTGCCCTTTCATCAGTTGTAGTCGACCTTCTGTGGTTGCCTTGGCTCCGGTTCTACTCGGAGACGGCGTGTCAAGCGAGGAATCTTCATGGCAATTCTGGCCTGCTTCTGTCCTTGTCTCTGCCTCTATCCACCTCTCAAGGCAATCCAGAACTGCTTCTGCGTACCGAAACGAGGTTGGCTTGAACATTTCTGTTCTGAAATCTCAGCAGGTCGCCATAAGCCTTCACCCGAGTCGAGCGAGTCGGACACCCTCATGCACAGCAGCGGCGGCGGTGGAGGCAGTCATTCACGGACTTCACGCAATGCGTCACGGCTTTCGTTTTAGACTATTCAGTGCTTCTTCTACTTCTTCTTCTTCGTGTATTTATTGGTCGTTACAAATTCGACAGCTTTAAGTTCTCTTCCCGGGACAGGCAATTCGTGTTGAAGCGCGGCTTTATTACCTGACCACCTCTAGCTCCTTCTTCTCTTCCTCCTCTCTCTTTCCTCTCTGATGACTTCACTTTAGTGCGGGCGCTGTCCACTTCGACCTTACCGATCTTCCTCCTCTCTCGATGAACTTTGACTGAGACTTCTTTACTTCGACACATGTGCAGTCTTTTCTTCCCAGGAATCTCGATCCATTTCCCATTTCATCCCTCTTCTCTTCCTTCCCAATTCGCAACTCTGTCATAATCGCACATCATGAAACATAGTCATCAACCACTTTCAAGTCTACTTGTAAAGTCGATTTTTGTATTCTTTATTATTCATCCAGTTCAGTTCTTGTGATATCAAGTCTCCCTCGGTTGCCAAGTTGAAAGGTTCACATTTCTTGACGATACGAGATGTAGAGAGAAAAAGAGCCAAAACGACTAATAAAAGATGCCACATTCAAAGTGTTTGTTCTGCAAAACAAAATGCATTTCAATGAGGACTGTGCACATCTTCTGCAGCTTGCAGCTCCAACGACTCCAACGACTGTCAATGAGTTCCACCGACCAGTTAGGACTTTCTTGGATTGCTACGACTTGAAGCCACGTAAGCAGTTCAGGAAGTCCTGACGGGGCGGGGAACCTGCCGAGGGAGGAAGGGTACAGGGACATCGAGAGAGGATGGACACTCGAGTAGGTCAAGGCGCGTCGTAGCTTGAGACTCTACGGGTGCCCAGCCTCTGCCGACGGCGAAGAAGACGATGACGACGATGGCCTAATGGCTCGACCCGCACAGGGGACGAAGAATAATGTTGCTCAATCTCTGTCATCTGATTGAGCTCACACTATTCTCCATCCCCTTTGCGGGTGGGAGCCTAAGGAGGGAGTTGGGGGAGAAGGTGAAGAAGGTGGCGAAGGAGGAGGAGGAGGAGACAAGAGAAGCCACCGGTCTCCACGTCGACCGTCACCGAACTGCAATGAGGGGAGAAGACGTCGGCCCCCTTCCGGCCGGGGCTCTAATGTATTCAGAACTGTCGACATTCGAAGAGAGAGCACATGGATTGAAGAGAGTGCGAGCTGTAGCTCCGATTGCCAACACCGCGACTTCATGCACTGAAATTGAATCCTTCTCCCTCCTTCTCTGATTGCCGATGTATGGTGCCATCGAAGAAGAATCTCGAATTGAATGTTCAATCATTTATTCAATCAAATATGGTAAAGCTGATAATGATTCTGCCTCTCGCTGATGCTATTCAATCGAACGGCCGGCTTGTCCTCAGAGGAGAGCGTCCTCGAGTGATGATGATGATAGAAGGGAAGGGGCTGCGTTTTGACTGGCGACGCCGATGGTCGTCGTGACTCAAGCGTCGACCACGTCTGCGAGACGCGCTTTTCAATAACACAATCGCAATTCATCCGTCGATCTCGCCAATCTTTCTCCATCTCGGCTTCCGCCGGCGACCCGCTCATTTGCCCGTAGAGATGCCCGAAGTAGCGAAGAAGAGGATAACAACAGATGCAGGGACACAAAACTGACAGCCATCCGAGACAACAAGAACGCTTCACTTTGCATTTCGCTGTGTGTCGGCCATAAATTGTCTGAAACAACTTCATGAAGAAGGAAAACAGCTACCGAATCTGTGTAGTAGGCGAGGGGACCTTGGGCGTCGCCGTCCTTCGCCTTGCAGACGTGGTAGATGAAAGCATTGGCGCAGTAGCAACAAGGCGCCGGCAAGAAACACGGCCCTCCCCTATCGCACATCGTGCTTGGGGGGCTTCTCTCGTCGGCCGCTCCTTCGGGTCGCCGAGGCTCTCGCCGTAGCGCGGAGCTGCAATCGCCAGCCGACGGCTTAGCGCCTGTTCCTCGTCTCGAAGCCGAGAAAAGCTCAAGGAAACCAGCGTCACCCGTGCGCGTCAACCTGGGGTAGAAAGGGCCGCACACGCACGAACGTCGAAGGAGGCGCCTGATACGGCCTCCTTCGCCTTCTTCTTCTCCCCTAAAGGCAGGCTTCGAATGAAAAGCGCACATCAACAGCCCGCCACAAATGCGTCACGATACTATTGTTTTCGGACCAAAAATAGGAATTGCATGACGACAGAGGAATAAATCAAACGAATTTATAAAGTTCAGCCGCGGCTCGAAGCCCATCGACCGGGTCTTGTGTCGGCAGTGGCTATCTCGCTTCAAGCGATTCGCTCTGACGCACTTTATCAAAAATAACGGCAGCGTTTACAGCTCTCTTCAGCTCGACCCGTTCCGTGACGGGCGGCTTGCCTTCGTCCTGGGTTCAGAGAGTGGCGTTTATGTTTATGGTCACGCAAGCGTCTCCTCTTCATTCTTCCTCAAGAAGAAAGGTGTGAACGCCCTTCGTAAATCGCGGACACTCGGGGAGAGATTCCTCCCTCTTAGAGAAGAAGAGGCTGCACCCCTACAAAAGACGTTCCGTGTTCAGGCTACAAACGTCTCTTGCCGTAACAGTGATTATGTTGTTCTATTGGGTATTTACAACCTTCGGAGCCTGACGCAGGTGGAACGCATTAGATCAGTGTGGGAAGAGATGACAAGGCACGTGCCGCCTCCTCCGCCTTCTGCTTGCTTGCTCCCATATTCTCTCCCCCTTCTTCCTCCTGCTTCCACCTTTCTTTCGACATGAAGTGATAAGAACTGAACAAGGGGCGAGAATTTGAGTTTAATGGACGAGAGGGAGGGAAGGAAGAGACGGAAGCTCGCAGGAACGTCAAACCGCACTCCCAGACCCACGAGGTGGCTTGGTCGGGGCAGAGCTGTTGGCCGTTTCTGCAAGTCTCTCGAGGAGAGGAAGAGGAGGAAGAGGAGGACGTTCTCTGCACGAAGAGGGCATCTGACACTGTGAAGGCGGGAGAAAGTGGAAGAAGCGCGAGAAGGCGGGTGGTCACTTGATATTCACGACTTGGACGAAATCGTCGACTCTGATAACCGCGTGCCGGCCCTCGTGCCGGGTCTTCTCTTCCAACCAAGTCTCATGACCGTCCCCTCGGATCTCCTTTCAGACCTCTCTCGGTACAGTGCTGGGATCCGGTCGAGATGGGCAAGAAGTCGCGTATATCGTTGCTTTCAGTCGATATAAGCCCTTCTTCCCCATCCCGCGCCTCCTTTCACAGAGCTGGGAAAGAGTTGCGGGAACGCCTGCAATGAGAGAATCGTCTTCGGGCGAATCGCACAGGGCCGCCCTTGCAGCTCATCGTTCAAAAACAGTCCGGTCCTTTGCTGTGAAGTGCGCTGAGGAGGGCCCCTTGACGTTGTTCGCAGACACTGCCCCCGTCCGCCTTCTTCGTTGTGATGCGCGTGTAAACGCCCTTGAACGACGCGGCGGTGTTTTGAAACGGATTTCGGCCACTTGGACTCATTCTCTGAATTCAATCATTCAAGAATTGTATTTCCCCCGTCCAAATAGTCGCTTGGAAAGCTGTACGTTTCGCTTGGTGCTTGTTCAATCTACTACATTCTCGGTCGTCAGCCATGAGCACCGGCGCTCGAAGTCGGGTAAGCCCTCATCTTCAAAATGTTTGTTATCGTTGTATTTAGTCGTTCCTCGTTGCAACATTTGGGTCCGGAAGATCAGTGTCTTTGTGTGTCCTCTGGAATGTAAAAGGGCGAACTGGTAATAAGAGAAAAAGCAAGGGGGTCTTCGCCAAAACTCCGCTTCCTGCGTTGACAGAAGGAAGATAGATGTTAGAGGAAACGGAACGCGAGAACTTGAAGGCTAGCGTCGGTCGAGAAGGTTGAGTGTGAGAGTGAGAGAACGTTTCTTGCTTGATTTTCTGATCGTCGACCAAAGACAAGCCTCTTTACAGGGTAGAGAACCGCAAAGCAACGAGCTGTCAATGGATGTTTATGTGTTTGGCGAATTGCTCAGTGAAGTGAGAGAGAACCAACGGGGATATCGATTTGAAGTGCAGACTGAGTGATCTCCTATGAATGGCCGACGAGAGGGCGGCGGGCCGACACAAAGTTGTTCCTCCTCCTCCTCCACAGAGCTGCCCGCAACAAGACCAAACTCCGTCACTCTTTCTTCTCTCCTCCGCCCTCCTTCGCCCTTCTTGTCGCATTCTTCGTTCCCGCGAATTCTTTCTTGCCTGCTACCGTCGGTAGAAAACCTTCCTTGTCAACTGTCGTGAACTGAAATGTGAGAAAAGTCCGACGATGACGGTTTTGCACGTTCTAGACTTTCATAAGGTGTTGGGGGCTGGTAACCACGAAACCGATAAGTATGAAACACTTCGCACTCACGAAATCGGTAAACACTTTCAGGACTCCGGCTATGAAAGAAGCATTGACGGCTGTGAGGGTTGTGGCTCTCCGCTTTGTGCGCGATCGCCTGCTGTGAAACGTAAGATGTCCGTCTCGACGATGCTCAAGCGAGGAAGAGAGAAGAGCGCTCGAAAGGTAAGCTTTTCTTCTTTCTCATTGGGGGTGTGTGGGCGCTTTTAATTTCGCCGCGTAAGACCTCTTGCTTGATGTTCTAGTAGAACCAGAAGCCTCCACTTCTGTTATTGTTTCCGCTCAGCGTGTCAGTGAAGCGCGTAAATCCATGTTGATTTTGCGACTTCTTAACTGAGCGACGTGGTGCCTGCGGTTGGAGGAGTGTGGCGGCGGCGCGTGGTGCAGGCGCGCTCTTCCCCTGCCCTCGCCAGCAACAGGTTCCCCTCTCCTCTTCCCCGGGCAATCGCCTACCCCTCCACCTCTCTCTTGTTCTCTTCTCCCACTTCTCTCAATCGCCCCCTTCATCGGCCAGGCAAACTCGCCACATCGACGATATCCGCCCACAGTCAATTGACGTCCTTGTCACATCATTCGCGCACTGCAACTCTTCGCTTTGTGTTTTTGGTGTTTGGAGAAAAGAGCGCGGCAGCTGTTGAAGCGAAGCGTGGAGAGGAGAGAGGTTGCTCTGTCCCTTCCGCCCTCCTCCCCCTCCCTTCGTCCTGGGACTCGTGCCGTTCCCTTGCCTCCTTCTCCTTCTCGCAGACTGAGACGAAACGCTTTTCCTCTGAATCATGGCTGCTATTCGCCAGGTAGGCTTTCTTTGACGGGGCACTATAGCCGTTGTTGATTAGACGTTGAATGAATGTTTACAGGTGAAGCAGGGCATTGCTAAGGCGCTGCAGCTTGCCTCGGACAATCAGGTTCGTCAGCAGTATGACTGGAGCTTTTTAGGCTTTCCAAGAACTGCCTGAATGCTCGATACTTTCTACTCTTGATGTCATTTCGATCAAATTGGAGAACTATCAGAGAGTGTGAGTCTTTAATGCAATGCGTTGAGATTCAGGGAGGAGGGCGTCGGCCGCGTGGTGACTGGAGGCACGGACTTCGAGGACATCACCTTCCTCGTCCGCAATGAAAAGGCCCACAAGGCGACCGTTCTGAGGGCTATTCTGAAACCGGCTCACGGCTTCGTTGTCCAGGTCAGTGGCCCCTTGAGTATGTATTGACTGGACCTGTTTGTTCCGACGTTCAACTCGCCATTCCAGGCAATTTCCTCTGGAGAAGAATTTGTTTTCAGACGACCGGCGGCAAGGGCGTCATGGATGTGAAGTTGACGGTTCGTGAGGGTTTCCTCGGCAAGATCCTTCATCCACATCAAGCGACCGTGTACAAGGTAAGAAGTAGTTTCACCGTTTCAGTGTTACTTCAAATGGTTGGACTTATTCTACGTACATTATAGTCTGGTTGCGTTGCTGTTTTCTGAAACTAATGTCTGGTCTCCAGGTCGTCGACCACCTTCCTGCTCCCATCGGCCACAACTACACGATGGTCCGCGTTGATCAACCCGATGTCCCCTACATGCTTATCGAGAAGGTCTGCCTGTGGAAAGGAAAGCAATCAATGCCCTTTAGGTTCCATTCTCCATCTACCCTGTTCTAAAGCTTGTTGGTCTGGCGGGAGCCGAGTGTGTCTATTGGTTCAAGCGACCCGATGGGACGATTCTGGGCTATTTGAGACCCAAAGCTGTTCGAAAGGATCACACGCTGATCGTCAAGTTCAGGTTTGAAGAAATTTAAAGAAAAGATGAAAAGCTTGCAGTGAAACTTGCACAGACCCTCAAGCACGAGCGGCCATCGTCGGTTGCGCCCTCCTCTTCTCTATTCACAAGGCGTATCCAGTCCTCAAAAGCCTCCTCAAACACACAACAAACGACGACTAATAGTGAATTCACTTCTCGTTTTCTTCTGTGCAACGCTACTTTTTTGTTTTCCGTGCTACATCTTCCATTCATACTTTGCCTTCCTTCGGTCCTTCATTCCTTTGCCATTCTTGTGTTCAATAAGGCTCTTCCTCAGGAAAGAGAGAAGCTTCCCTCCAGAGAGTGCCTTCACCAACCCTACCTGTGTTTGCCTATGTACTCTGTGGTATTCTCGGTGATCTGACTTCTTCACTCGTATTAAATTTATTCCGTTTGAGCAACATGGTGAACCCGTGAAGAAGGAGAAAGAGATCTTAGTTATTGCATCCACCGTTGGCGTAGGATCCGGGCTCCACGCAGATCTGACCATCTTTCTGCCAGAATTTTGTCGGATTGGGAACGACGCGCCAGAGCATGACAGCCTTGCGCTCGTTGTGCGTCCTCCAGTCGTCGAAGAGGAAGCCCTGGGTGTCACCGGAGTTGGGGTTGAAGCACCAGTAGAACTGATCAGTGAGACACTTCTCGATGAGATAGTCAGCGAGCTTGTTCTGCCATGTTTCATCGGGGCTGCCCTCATTGAACTTGCCGCCCCACTCGCCGATCACCACGGGCTGGCCGGTGATCTCCTGAGCTCGGCCAAAGTGTTGGTCCCAAACGGCGGGCATGTTGTGGGGGAAGTCGCCGACTTGGAAGTAGTCCTGGTTGTGAACATCTGGGCCGTAGACGTGAGGCGAGTAGACAACTCGACGGTCGAGCTCGTCGTTGCCCGTACGAATCGGGTTCCATTCAACTCCCTCGAGGTTGCCTCCCCACCAATGAGCTTGCTGATTCTCGTGAGGACTTGCAGCATTGGCCTCGACGCCTTGGACGAAAAAGAGGTTCGGGAAGTTAGGTGCCAGCTCGCGGATGAAACGCTCAGCAGCCCAGTTCCAGTCAGTCGCCTCGTTCTTCCAGCCCCACGAAGCTTGGCCATGAGGCTCGTTCTTGAGGTCGAGAGCAAAGACGTTCCACTTGTTACCGAGACGATCGAGGACGCGACGCCAAAGGTTGAAGACCTCGCCCTCGGGGAACTCGCCGTCCGACCAGAGCTCGTTCATGCCATCGTGCGCTCGCATGTGATGGTAGTCGAGCATGATGAGAAGTCCGCGATCGGCAGCCTTGTTCACGAGGACTTCAAGCACGTCGAGGCCCGTCTTTCCGCAGAGGTCTTGATTCTCGCCGCAGTTCACATTTGTGTTCTCCTTGTTGTCGCGGACCATCTCGAGGGAGAAGGGTACACGGATCGCGTTGAAGTCGTGACTGAAGATTATACTCATTAGTTTGATCACAATATTCGTCAGGGATTGAATTGAAGCAAAAGCTCACTGCTTGATGATATCGAGGAAGGAGTCCATGGAGAAACTCCAGAGACCATGAGGTACGAGGGTATCCGTCTCGGCTCCGAACCAACTGATTCCCTTGAGGACAAGGGGAAGACCGTTGACCTTCATGCGAGCACGATCCGTGTGAAAGTTGACATGATCGAAGCATTGCTCGGCCAAGGAAAAAGCTAGAAGAGGAAGAAGGAAGATGAGAGAACGCATTTCTGCACAATGATTTCGTAGAAACGAACAGTCTCTTTTATAGAAGATGCTGAGTGAGAAGAAAAGCGCTTGAATCATTCTCCGCGACTCAGCCTTCCGCAGCGCTACGCTCAGCAGGCGTCAAGAACGGGTTTTACCCCGACCAACTTCGTCGAATCAAAGTGCTAACGCAAGACTTTCGCATCTAATGCTGACTGTGGAGAAGTTTCTTGAATTAATCGAGCGTCTACTCAATCTTCTTAATCGTGAGCATAGCAAAAACCTCCCATGGACTTGTTGAAAATCTAGCCGCAAGTTGAGACTTTCAACAACTTCGCTGGCGACGCCTTGCTTCTGCTTCAATTGCTGCATACGTACATTGTCCCTCAGTAGCATGAGTGATTTTCAAAAGCTTTCAAAATCGCTTCATAGGACACAGTCACCGAAGTCAAGGCAATAATCACGATAAACCCGTTCTTTTCACCTTTCACAATCTATTGACAATAGGGCTGGCTCTTCAATAGACAAACACAAAATCTTTATTCGGAGGGCTGATGGAAGGCCTAGTTGAGGTCGATGAGCGGACGGCTCAGATCCGACATGAAGGCTGTCTTCGCAGGCGAGGGCTTTCTCTCCTTCTAAAACACTCTCTTTGGATTTCTCAAAGCTCACGTCGAAGTTCGTCCTGAAGATGGTGCAGAAGTGAACTTCCTGAGCGCGAATGAAGCGATGGAAGAGGATGAGAAGAAGGTTCTAAACGACTTTTTTTTTCTTGCCTAAAGGAACTCACGCGGTACATCTTCTGGTCTTTGATCTGTACCGCGGCTGCGTCATCGACGAGGCTCTTGTGGACGAGCACCTCCTGCAGATAAGGAGAAATGGCTTCACAACTAAAAGTCTCTAAATACCGGCCAGATCCAGGCGTGTTGGCGCTTGATGGCCAAGACGATGAACTGGCGGACGAGGAGGAGAAGATTGAAGGGCGGCGGAATGGCTGACGCCGCGTCCGTGAACTCCTGGTAGACGCAGACGCGCGTGTACTTGTACTCCATCTCCGCGTTCGCCTAAATTTTTCTATTCTTCTTGCGAGATGAAGACGAACCTGAACTTCGTCGCCGCGCTTCACGAGCATCGTGATCATGAGGTTGATGATGATGATCACGACCACCAGGTAGTAGACCGCGAGCAGCAACTGGCAGGATTCTGAATGTGAAGGGGAAGACGAACCTCGACCGAGGCCTTGGTGATGGGGTGGTCGACTTGAACTTTGCCGTTGTTGACGGTGCCGGCGACGAAGAGGAGCGTGGTCGGGTCGAGGTAGCCGAAGATTCCCCAGAAGAGACTCCGCAGTGACTGGCCCTCACTGAAGAAGTGAGAGGGAAGGATGCCAAACGTGGTGAAGGCAGGGCTCGTCTCCACGGTACCCTCGGGACCGGTGCTGATGACGCCTTCGCGGTATGGCGCCGTCACGCCCACGAGACCGAGCGAGAAGGACAACGCCACAATGATCATCACCTGAAGAGATTTACTTCGTTTAAAGGAGAGTGCCTTGAGGTAGTTGCTGAGCTCGCCGAGGCAACGCGCCATCGAGATCTAAAGCAGTCTTGTTAGCCAATCATTGAGAGACAGACGATAGTGGGGCCGAAGGTGGAGCTGAGCTGCATGTAGTAGAAGATGCGCATCGACGCGAGGATCACGCCGACGGCGAAGAAGATGTCGTACAGCACCAGTGGGTCGTACGCCGTCTGCAACATGTCCTTCTCTCTTCTCAAGAAAAGTCTACCAAATGGCGGCGGTGAACGACGGAGATGCCGTCGGCGGCCGCGTCCATCCAGCTGAAGGCGTGCATCCAGAAGCACATGAGGAAGGTCGAGATGAATAGTATGTCGAAACTGAAAACCAACTTGCTTCTCACGAGATTGGACGCCGTGATATGCCAAGCAATAGAAAAAAGTACGCAACAACAAAACGCCGGTTTCCAAAACTCACATATTCCACCAGGAATCGAGAAACTGGCGGAAGCCGCGCTTCGACATGGCCATATAGCGCTCGACGAGGAGTCCGAAGATGTAGAGGTACATGTAGATCTGGATGTAGATGAGCCAGGCTAAATGTCTTGCATCTCCGTGAGTCAAGAAAACGCACAGCTCCAGTTCGGTGTGCGCATGTGGAGGGTGTCGCCGCTGAGGAAGGTCAGGCTGAGCACGCCCGCCGCGAAAATCAGGAAAGCCGTCGCGTTGCTCATAAATCTGAAAAGTTTCTCTTAGATCTTGATAAAAGACCTGGCGATGGGAGTACGATAGGAGTTGCAGAGAAAATCGTTGCTGAAGATGAAGAGAAGTGCCGTGATGGGCATCAGGATCGTGTGACTGAAATTGCAGTTGGCATCTATTGAACATCTAATGCTTGCTGGCAAATTTGTTCTCTGCTTTATTGATCTTTAGAAACTTTTAACCCCCTTTCATTTTTATAAGGTACGCTGCCTGGAACTCATTCACAATCATCACCACTCACCGAGCCGTTCGGTACAAGTCGCGCCAGAGGCGCTGGCCCCAGTCGTCCCAGCCACGCGTCCACATCGCCCGCATCGCCCGCTGCACGTTTGCCGACGACAGGAACTGCATTCTCGTTGGAGGATAGTATAGTCCGACCTCGCGCATGTGTCCCTGGATGCCGAAGCGAACCCTCGGATACTGGTTCTCCTCACAGATCTTGAGCGGCATCCCTGGGCATTTCTTTTGTCAACTTTGTTTTATGATAACCTTCTTTCCTGCTGAGAAGGACGTCGACCTCGTCCACCGACCAACACTGGTCGACGAGTGTCACGGCGAACATCTGCACTTGGCGGTGCAGCTCCGTGTATTGCTCCTAGAGTTTGTTGTCATTTTGAGAGTTGAGAGACCTTGAAGTCGAGGTTCTCGAACTCCATGCAACGCTCGATGTCCGTGGCGAGCGTGGCCGCCGCCTGCGAGTTCTGAAGGATGAGGGGAGACCAACGAGGAAAGGGTCGTCGTTGGCAAGCCAGAGATAGGCGTCGGAGCTGAGACCGCGGTACGCGTCGATCCTCCTCAGAGACGCCGCCGATGTGTTCGTGATCCGCTTGCACAACTGGCACTCGCCTGAAACGAGTAATATTGGAGCTCACATCAGTCGCTATTTCAGGTTTTCGCATAATCGTAGCAATATTAGTATTGGCGTTGCTTTGACGCAGATCATGTTTGCAGAGGAAGTGCAGTGCCACGGACAATGGATCTGATGGGGGAGGTCGATGGTGTGGTTGCGGGTGAGGAGACACTCGACGATCGCCACGTTGTTCAGCATCGCCGCTAGCAGAATCGGCGTCACATGGGGCGGGAAGGAGTACGAGTTGGAGCAGCCTGGAATCTGCGCATCAATATCTTGGTCTTGGTCTTGGTCTTGAATTGGTCTTCCGTTTTTTTTCTGGTCGAATCCGCTTGGATTGTCTGTTGCTTGAATACTGACCACATCGCTCGTCCTGCTGGTGCTCGGCAAAGAGGACGAGGATGAGCTCGACGAGGGGTCGACTGCCGATGCAGATCGCTGTGAGCAGCGCCTCCTTCAGCGACTCCACCTCCTTGTGGTTCAGCAGCATCTCTGCCAGCGACTCAGCTGACGCCTCCTGCAAATCCCTCAATGAATGAAGCTCTCTGATTAGTTTTGAGCCATTCAGACTCCTACGGCATGCCTTGTAATGTGAACTGAAACTAAAAAGGCGCTTCCAAATAAGTGTCTCAACGATTTTCGCTCAGCGTGAATTCTCGGCAGCGATTGGGGTTTGTTTTTAAAATCGTATTTTGCCAGGTGAACCCTGAAGGACTGTGCTGACGCAACACTTCATTCAGGAAAAAATGTGCATCGTGCAAGAGGACTACAGTATTCTGGAAGAGCTTGAAAAGGAAGGACAGGCTTGGTGGTATTCTCAACGCCGAATTGATTGGGAAGAACGCCTGGTTCAACACCACTGCACATAAATGCATCATTGATGCATTCTCAAGGGGGGATTTCGCATCATTGATGCATTCTCAAAGGCCTAACTCTCCCATTGGAGTCATCGGATTTCGCATCATTGATGCATTCTCAAAGGCCTAACTCTCCCATTGGAGTTTTTCATGATAATCTGGTCAGTGGTTTCTCTTTAGAACCGTACATTCTCAGCCGGCAGAAGTGACTCCAGCACTTCCACCACGGTCTCGGTGTCGCCCTCGAGAACCGCCTGCCAATGTCTCACTTTACTCTCATCGCAAACGTGTCTGAAGTTGCTGCCGACGAAGAGGGACGACTTCTCGTAGACGTAGTGGCCGGCGTAGCCCTCGTCGATGTCGACGATGACCCGCTGCTTGAGATGGCGAAGGCGATCGCGGTGGAGCAGCACCTTTCGAAAAAGGTGCACCATTTCTTTCCTAAAAGAGCTTCTATTGGAAGAGGAGAGAGAACCTTTGAGAAGAGAAGCCGCTCGCCGACGACGCTGGATAACAATATGAACTGAATTCTTTGCATCATCCTCGGCTGCAGTATAGAATCTTGAAAAGATTTCCCTGTTTCAAGTCTAGACTTCTAGACATCGTCTAGACCTACAATTCAAAAAGAATTGAACGGGAAAGATTCAAAGAAATGAGAATGAGGAGAGTGTTCATTGTTCCTACGCTCGTCTTCGTCTGCGGTCTTCTCGTCTCGTCGCTGATCCGTCCGCCTGCAGAAGATGTTCCAGAAGTTCAAGCAACAGCTCTCGAAGAAGGTTCCTTGCCCCTCACACTGCAACCCCTTCTCCCTTGCAGTCTGTGAAGGCGAAGCGACAGAAGACGGTGACGCCCACCAAAGAGTGAGCGCTTGTTTCAAGAAGCCTTCCTGCAATGGACGAGATTGAATTGCCTGCTTTTAGCGAAACGGTGTCCGCGAGGTCGGTGAAGTCCGCGAAGTCAGTGAAGTCGGCCAAGTCGGTGCCGCTCAACAAGAAGCCCGCCACTCCGGGAGCACGTGCCCCCAGGAGGGTCCCATCGAAGCCCAACGATGCCCTCTCCGCGGTCACTCCGAAGCCCGGCGAAGTGCCCGGAGCTCCTGTCAAGCCCAACGAACTGCCCGGGGCTACTCCCAAGCCTGGCGAAACGCCTGGAGCCGCTGCCGTAGCCACTCCCAAGTTCGGCGACTTGCCCGAGTTCGTGCAAAGCTTTGAATGCAATGTCTGAACGCCATGCAAAATTCGAAGCAGAGATGTAAAAACCAGTTTACTTGCAGAGTGAACGCGGTGGAGACACCGACGGTGTTCGAGGACACGGGCGTGCCGATGCGGCCGGCGCTGCCCGACAAGGAACCCTCGAAGAAAGGGAAGAAGAAGGTCCGCAAGTCCGACGACAAGAAGGCTGACGAGGCCGAGGCTGGCAAGGCCGGCGTCCCCGCGACGCCCAGCGACACGAACGTGGCCGAGTCGGGCCTCGTCGACGGCCAGATCCTCCTCGGCCCCTACCTCTACGGCTTCATTGGTCCGTAAACAAACAAGTAGAGACGAAAGAACAGAGGTTCCGAGCGAGATGGGCGACTTCAAGGTGAAGAGATACGAGCCGGTGGAGGTCGGCCATCCGCTGAAGCCGGCGCCGCCCTCGGACCCCTGAAGCTCGGCCAACGCAAGGACGAATTCCCGATCAATAAACGATTTCCGTGTGTTTTGGTGGTCGTTCTAACTGGAAAAGATAAAGAATGCTCTCGTTAATATTGCAGCCGTTGCTTGTGAAGAGTGGTCTTGGTCTTTTAAATGCTGGCAAAGCTGGCAAGAGAGAGGGAAGAGGTATTTAAGTGGAAAGGTAGAGCATCGAAATGTGTCCGTAGTCTGCGGCGACTAGAAGGCAAAATCTACACTGGCTACTTAGGAAGAACTTTATGCAGCGTTGCACTTCACTGAACGGCGGCCCCAATATGAGTTGAAATAGAGCGGAGGCGGGCGCGAAGGGGAAAGGGACCTTTTCGCAGGTCTCCCGTCTCCTAATGTCCGAGAAGAGCGCAAGGGCTCTCTGGCGTCTGGGCTATTGTTTCTCGTCTTGTCAGTGGAAGCCCTTTATCGAGGCCCAGTATAGACGTTTATTCCGGGGGCTACTCGACGATGTTGTGGAGATTGTCGAGGAAGTTGTAGAGGCCGCGAAGGCCGGTGCCGACGAGGTCGACGCTCGCCCAGAGGAGCTCCTCGACGACGACACGACCGACCACCGCTCCCAGCACCACCGGCGGCAGTGCCTTCTCCGCGCACCTGCGAATGGTTCCTGCACAAAGAGCTTGCTTGTAGAGACGATGCTCCGGCCCGTAGCGAGTTCGAAGCCAGGTGTCGGCGCTGACCACCCAGCTGGTTTGAGGGAGAGCGTCGAAGGCGAGGTACACGAAGTTGCAACCAATCCAGAAGCTGCGGACGTGTTTCCTTCTAAGCAATCATACGCATAGTCACAATCCCTCGTGGGTTTCGTGCTCGGCGTCTCCTTGTGAGGCCAGATGAAGGCGCAGCGGTACTCAAGCTCCTTCGTATTCCAGCGCACGTCGAACTATTCTTTTCATTCTCATTTGCTTCTCGTGAACTACCCAGACGCCAGCTTCAGGTTGTTGGTTGTTGATTGTGATAAAGATGGAGTTCGTGATGATGCCCGTGGTGGTGAGCCCCAACCGCCGAAACAGGCGAAGCATCTCGCCGAAGAGAAGAAGCGCCTTCTCAGCCCAGGCGAGAAAGGCCGGAACAGTGGGGTTGGTGAAGTAGCCGTTGCGGATGAGGTCCCAGTAGATGGAGTCGACGACGGGCACGAACTCGCTGCGTACGGCGAGCTGCCGCGCCACCACGTTTCCGTTGCCCCAGGTCTGTAAATAATTTGCCGTTTCTTGAGCATTTCACACCATGACAAAGTTGTTGAAGAGCTCGCTCTGCGAGTCGTCGATGTCGACGGTGAGCGAATCGCAATCCGTCTGCACCAGAAAGACGGGATTCAGGTCGTTGCCTCGATTTCTATGACCCTTTATCATTCTCAATTTGTTTCAAACTTGAGATCGATGTGGATCTCTTTGATGCCAACGACGTCCCGGACAACATCCTGGCTAAAGAGCCACTCGAGACAGCCGGGCGGAGGCTCCGTCAGCACGAGACGACGCGGCTTCAGTGCTCGCAGCAGCCAAGCAACAATGGCTTGGTTTTCTTCGTCGACGTCGATTTCGGTCAGCTTCACTTCATCCAATGGCCCTCGACGAAGGCAGCGATAGACCCCTCGAATCAAGAGGGCGGCCTCCTGCTTTCCCATATTTGCATCCCATTTTGCAACCATATCCTTACATATAATAAACCGCGACGGTTTGTGTGCTGTCACGCTACCCCGGGTTCCAGACGGCCGGCGCCCAATCCCAGGTAGCCGAGTGGTTAGTGAGCTAGACTTCCCCGCAGGAAGCTCGGGTTCGATTCCTTTCACTTCTCGGGTCTTTTGCCCGTTTTAATAACTTAGTAGGAATGGTCCAAGACACTCCCCGTGCGTTTATGGAGATGGAGGAAGCATGAAGAGAAAAATGATCCTATGTTTACAGGGTCGAGGAGTATTCTATGCAGCTCCAGTGTTCCAGGGGGAGGAGAGGGCTGAGGGAGTATTCTATGCAGCTCCAGTGTTCCAGGGGGAGGAGAGGGCTGAGGGAGTATTCTATGCAGCTCCAGTGTTCCA